>JAANDG010000472.1:0-116001 GCA_036852015.1 Pelodera strongyloides
TCAAGGGCTTGATTTGCTGATCAACATATCACGAAACGTATTCGTTTACGTTTAAAAGTTTGCGATAGGAACACAATCTAGCCAAGTGCAACAAACACCCATTATTCTAATTACGAGGATAATCATAAAAGGTAGTGGGCAATTAAATTCTTCATTGTTTATCAGTGTGTCGACACACAATCTCTCCGTTTAGCACACTCTCTAATGGGTCCACTGCTTCTTCTTATTTCTATTCAACCTATTCTATTCTTCGCCGTGCTCTCGCTTCTGGTAGCACAATGTGGAAAGAAGTTTGTTTTACAGTATATTACAATAAGAGTTTAAGCGGTATAACAACCGGTTTTTCTAACGTAGGTTGGACTCTGTATTCCCATATAGTGGATGCAAATAAAGGGAAATACCTTGGCTTTAGACTGCAAACCGGAATTTCGCTTCAATCTAACCTGTGTTGTTATTATTTTACAGTATATTACAATAGACAGTCAACCCCTTTTATCTTCCTCTGCATGAAAAACTGATTCGATTAACACCATAAAATCGACAATCGGGGTTGACTGTCTAAACCGAAATTTTTCCATTTGATAAGCAACGTTTACGTTTAAATTTCAGGAAACCTCATTCGGGAGCGTTATCAAAGCCTCCTCCGCCTAAATCGATGGCTGGTGCTCCTCCGGGAGGTGCACCCCCAGCATCTCCAGCAGTCCCATCTCCCGACCCACCCGCCTCACCGGTCAGTGTTTAAAGCGAAATAACGGCCGGTCTTTGAACCCAATATTGGGCAAATGCATTCCCATATGTTGTATGCAAAGTAACATAAAAAGTAGCGCAATATCGTGCAGTCGTGCAGTGTTTGCATACACTAGATGAGAATACAGCGGTCAGTGTATGTTTCAAAAACTGGCTATAATACCGCTTTAATTATTCGCTGAGGTTTGTATCTTATGAGTCTCAATAGTCAGATCGTGAATTAGAGTCTTCCCTCTGCTTTGCCCAGTTATTATGTCCAGCGTTAGGGTCAGAGGTCAGATGGTACTGAGTGCAAGGCTTACTGAGGAAACACAGAATGTGCGCGGCACTCCCGAGGCAAGCACTGTTACTTGCGTTACAGTAATTCAGAGATGATGCAGTATCCTTTCAGGCAGTAGGAGAGAAGAAAGAGGGCGAAGGTGAAAAGAAGGAGGGAGAAGGAGAGAAAAAAGAAGAGAAGAAGGAGGGAGAGGGTGAAAAGAAGGAGGAGAAAAAGGAGGGTGAGGGAGAGAAGAAGGAAGAAAAGAAAGAAGGAGAGGGCGAGAAAAAAGAGGAAAAGAAGGAGGAGGAAAAGAAAGAGGAGAAGAAGGACGAGAAGAAGGAGGAGGAAAAGAAGGAGGAGAAGAAGGAGGAGAAGAAAGAGGAGGAAAAGAAGGAGGAGAAGAAGGATGAGGAGAAAAAGGAGGAGGAAAAGGTAAGGGAGGATTACATGTGTAAGGAAAATAGTACTTTTAATTTATTATATAGAAATTGTTTAGTATTCAAATGACGACTAGTAGATAAAATGAACATGAGGAACATATTTTTTCAGAAAGAAAAATCAAAGAAGGAGGAAAAGAGCAAGAAGGATGAACAGAAGAGTAAGAAAGAAGAACAAAAGTCGAAGAAGGAAGGAGAAAAGTCTAAGAAAGACGGTAGGGTTTTGATACATACTTTGTTGTCGCTGATGCACCGCTGATGGGCCAACAGTGCGCGCGCACGGGCTCCTTGTACTATTCTAGTTGGTGCTCGTGTGGCGCCCTATTAAAATGTGCCACAGATGTGCCAACTGCGTTCCAAACAGCGAACCTCTTTTTTTTGCGCAGCGCAAGGGAACACGCTCTGGCAGCGTGAAAATGTTACCTATTTATTTGTATCGTTTAGGAAGTAAAAAGAGCAAGAAGAGCAAGAAGGAGTCGAAGAAGGAAGGCGCTTCTAAGGAAAAGGAAGGCTCCAAAATGGAGGGATCAAAGAAAGTAAACACCAAGACCACATTATCCATCCCCACCACTTATACGGTAGATGTATGGTATGGTAGGCTACGGTACCATCAAATATATGAACAATTCTACGAAACTGCACCAATGGGGTAAATCCCAGACGGTATGATAACTCAATTTTCAACGGTAGAATTTTCTAGACCCCCCCCATTTATTGCGTGTTGGTACTCGGTACTTGTACACTAGAGTGTCAAAAATAGTCACTCCATCTTATTCAGGATGACAAAAAGGAAGAGGAAAAGAAGGATGAAGAAAAGAAAGATGATGACAAGAAGGAGGAGGAGGTAAAAGAGACTAATCGTTACATATTTTAGAAAACCTGTTAGGAACTGTTTGTTCATTATGCTTTCCGTAACTCGTCAAACAAAAGGAAACATATTTCAGGAGAAGAAATAATCTGCTTTACGATAGCACTACACTCACACATACGGAACGGGATTATAATATAAACTCAATAAATATACACCACCTCTTTCCGAGCATAATAAATTGCTTTTGTTTTGTTTTATGATTTTTTAACAATTGGGAGATTTCCCATCCACTCTTCCTTTTTAGCCTATATTTTCCGCATTATATTTTCATTTTCTATTTTTCGCGCAGACGTGCAGGAACAATCCTCGAAGTCAGGAACAAGTCTTCCTCGCGATAGAACTTGTCCCTGAATACATAGAGTCGCATAAATTTAAATCTATCAAAATCAAAGAGTAACATACCTGTCCGCAAGGTGTATGGGATATGACTGCAGAGTTCTTCTCCACTTCAACCATTCGCAAGTTCACCTCGCTCTGAGCAGGGAACGAAAGGTTACTCAAGGAGGTATCCGCGATAGCTCACCCTCCCTCTCCCTACTCTTCTTCTATCCCTCTCCCTGTCTCTTTTTCACGCCGTTTCTTGTTCTCCTCCATCTGTTTTCTCTCCGCCCCAGAGCTAGGTGTTCAATTATCCGTATCAGCTATGCGTACTACATCAGAATTCTAACTCGAGGAGTTTGCTGGCAATCATAAACAGAAACTTGGCGTGCAACCGGCAACACTGCGTGCATGCGGCAAAAAGCGACACACCGTTAGATTTCGACGTGCAAGGTTACCCGCCGAAGCCACGCGGCTCGCACGCCAAGTTTCGTCAGTGAGATACGGATATGAAGATACAGAATTTTTGCCACTTGCTAATTTTTGCCATCGCGAGCGGCTGCTAGCTATGACTTCAGCTGTTATTTCCGATATGGAGGTCTCCGACAATCCACCTGGTAAGCAATC
Source organism: Pelodera strongyloides (assembly GCA_036852015.1). Lineage (NCBI taxonomy): Eukaryota > Metazoa > Nematoda > Chromadorea > Rhabditida > Rhabditidae > Pelodera > Pelodera strongyloides. The sequence goes on from JAANDG010000472.1 coordinate 3,263, forward strand.
AGATTATGAAAAGATTTTACAATGCTCGTCGGAACGTTTTTCAAATGTTCTTTCCAAATTTCAATCTGAGCAAGCTTCTGTGACTTTAGACGGAGACGAACTTGTCGTCCTTCGAAATGCACTTTTTGGCTTGAACAATTTTACGGTAGAAACACTTCAGGGTAAATCGGCTATTTTGATGAATGTTGTTAAGGAGGAAAAGCGGCAGAGATCTGCCGTATTTTCCATGAAGCAAGAGAATATTAATGTTCAGGCACCTGCATCCTCTGAAGATGCTGTTACATCGGCATTGAATGAGGAAGTTAGGGAGGAAATGAAAGTGCGGTCTATACTTAGTTTTCTTGGCATACGGGGGAAGCCCATTACCGTCTATCGTATGTCGCCCCACTTAGTTAAGGTGGAGCTCTCCTCTCGTGGAGCTCTAATGGCCCTTCTCGCTAGGAGAAGCAAGCTGAGGGGTAGCGTCTATAGCGGGGTATTTGTTCGTGAATCGCTGTCAAGGGAGGACCGCGACAGGGAACGGGCACTTCGGAGGCGTCGTGCATATTGTGAGGAGGTCGAGCCTAACAAGTGGGTTCTTTACAAGAACGCCTTGAGGTTGCGGACTGATCTCAGTACTGACCGAACCTCTGAGGCGCCCCTTCCACCAGTCGATTGGAACCCTCCTGGGCACCGTTTCCCGACGAACGCTTCGCACAGAGGACGACACCCAGCGGCTGGTTCTCCTTCGGGCTCTCCTCCTCGTAAGATCGTAAAAAACTAAATAGAGCGCATCTGCGTGCAGAGACTAATATTCGAGTTTTCTATTTTAATGCGAGAAGTATTGTTAAGAGGGTTAATGAACTAAATGCCATATTGGCACAAGAAGATTTTGATGTAGTTTTGGTTTCCGAATCTTGGTTAAAGGATCATATCCCAAATGGAATGATATTAGGTAATCTGCCATATTATTTAATCAGAGAAGATAGGGTGTGTAAAAAAGGGGGTGGGTGTTGCATTCTTGTAAAGAAAAGTCTTCTTTGGAGAAGGGTTGGGTCCAAGTCAACTAATAATTTTGATTATCTCTGTATTGACTTGGAAGACGTGTTATATGCTTCTCAGCTTCGTCTTATTATAGTTCACCGTGCTCCCTCGTGTAACAGTAATTCAGTTGACGATATGCCGGTATATGATGCACTTGCATCTCTTCTTTCAGATGGTAAACCATCCGTACTAGTAGGAGATATTAATGTAAATGTCAATATTACGAACGGGACCTTCTCAAATAAGTATGGCCAGCATTTTCTTAACTTTGTTGAATCTCTAGACCTCACGTCCCATATTAACCAGGCCACCCGTAAAGGAAACCAATTAGACTATTTGCTAAGTACATCTCCCAGTCTTATAACAAAATCAGAAGTCTCTCCTCCTTTAGCAGACCATCACTCTATAACTTTTACGTGCATTTTTCCTCAGCCCGAGAACCAGTCTAGACTGATCCGTAATTATAGACATGCAAATTGGGCTATCATACAGGATACTTTGAATATTGACTGGATTTCCGCTCTCTGTCCATACAATGATTTGAATAACTTGTATGCAAATTTCTGTTCAATTGTTACTTCTGTCATTGATCAACATGTTCCGTTTACGAGAATTCATATGAAAACAGAGCAATATCCCAAGCACATTCAAAAGTTAATTCATCATAAGAATCGTTTATCGCGTAGTTATATTTGCACCCCAAATGCACAATCTAATCTCGAATTGGTCCGTATTTCTGCCATTCTACAAAATCACATAAGAAAATTTCTCGCTGCTAAAGAAAAGAAAAATTTTGGTAGAAATTTTGGAAGCAAACGATTTTATAATTATGTAAATTCTCGAATTCGTTCCAAGGAGTCTATGGCAGCAATTTATGATTCGAATAACAATTCTATGGCTTATGGTAAAAAAGAAAAATCTGAATTGCTTTCGAAACAATTTGTGTCTGTTTTTACCCGTGATAACGGAAACTTTCCTACAGTTATAGAAACAAATAGGAGGTTTCAACATTGTTTAATGAGAACTCTTTTACCATACGAGGTAGAAAAGGAACTCAGCTACCTCAAATTCTCCTTATCTGATACGTCTGATAAAATCCCTCAATTATTCCTCAAAAAGTGTCGCCAACAATTAGCAGAACCATTGTCCTATATATTTAATCTATCTGTTGAGCAAGGTGTAGTTCCTAGTGTTTGGAAACAGGGGCTTGTCAACAAAAAACCCAACGCTACCCGTTGACTACAGACCAATTACTATATTACCTTCCACTAGCAAATGTCTCGAAAAATTTGTATTGAGAGAAATTCAGAAATGGATGAAAAAGCTTAATATTCTTCCACCTGAGCAGTACGGTTTTGTAAAAGGGAAAAGTCTTGATCTCCAACTCTTAGAGTGTCAACATATGTATGTGCAACAAATTGATGACGGAGGCTATGTTGATGTCATATACATAGATTTAGCTAAAGCATTTGATTCTGTGAGCCATGAAAAGTTGATTTATAAGATCCGATCTCTTGGCCTACCAACCCAACTTGTGCATTGGATTCAATCCTATTTAGAGAACAGAACTTTTCGTGTAAAAGTAGATGATGTGCTTTCTGATGAATATCCCGCACCTTCTGGTGTTCCTCAGGGAGGAGTCCTAAGCCCAACTCTATTTATATTGTATCTTTCTGACTTACCCAAATTTTTAGCTTCTTGTCCAAACGTCAAGGTTTCCATTTTTGCTGATGACGTAAAACTTTTTCTACGATACTCTAATACCTCTCCGTCGTTGGTTGATGAACTAGATTTATGCCTGCGTACATTAGAAGAATACTGCGTAAAATGGCAATTGAAAATTGCGCCTCTTAAATGTGCTTCCTTACATATTGGTCGAAACAACCCTCACAATTTTTATAGCATACAAGGCCAGCTTGTGAAATCTAAAAATTCGGCGCGTGATTTAGGTGTAATATTTGACGAGTCCTTGTCCTTTTCTGAACATATCTCCATTACCACAACTAAGGCACTCCGCTGCTTCTATGGTATAAATAGTACACTCCAACTAAGAGACCCCCGTCTTCTCATAAAGGCTTACAATGTATGGGTTCTACCTATACTCGAATTTGCCTCATGTGTTTGGAATCCATACTTATCGATCCATATAAAGCAACTGGAAGATGTACAGGCTACAATTACGTGGATCATTTTCAAAAAATGTGCAAAACCAGGTATTATTATTCCGAAATACTCTGAACGGCTCAAAATATTGGGTCTAAAAAGTTTACAAGAACGGCGCATTCAAAAAGATCTCATTACATCTTTCAAAATCATAAAGCGCGAGGTGGATATAGACAGTAGTAAATACTATGTGTGGAGGCCAATGAGCAGATCAAGCTACTTTAATCTGAGTATTGAATTCAGTCGCAAAAATGTCAAATTTCACTCTTTCTTTATAAGAACGGCGAGGTGGCTTTCAAATGCAAATTTTCCGCTAGACGCGCTAGTGTCGCAAAATTCTCATGTCTTTAAGAAAAAGCTGAAGGCAATAGATATCCTTGAATGTCTCGGAGTTGAAAAAATGGAAAACATTATCTCTGTTAACCGTTGATTCATTTAGAATACGCTGACCATCAATTAGTGGAATTTACAGCATGCTGGAACGACTATCGGCAACAACGGGATAAATCATAATTCTTTCTTTTCTTTCGATTTATATTCACTGGCCTTTTCAAAGACACCAATTCACTAATGCAGCACCATATGCATGTATACGCAAGCAAATATACAGACTTATACGTTACTCTCGTGAAGAATAATAAGAAGGAGGTTCTACATAAACAGTAAACCCTTTTCCTTATCTTTATAAGTGGTTTAGCTACGTAGCGCATGCGGACTCCTGCGGGTGGAGGGTAGTGACGATGCTAGGCCCCTACTTTCTTTATGTGATGGCCCTGAGAATGTATTTACTTGTTGTATTATTTGTTGTACTTTTATGTGTGGCACGTTTAGGATTGTTGAGAACGTGAACGCGTAGTACTTTTGTTGAGGTAACGTGGCTAAGCTAAACTAAAAATATAAAATACGGGTTGGCTGTTTGTGTGGGACCAAGTTCTTTGATTCGCTATCATCATCGTTTTCTTTATTAACCTTGTGGAATTACAATCGATATACTGTTGGTGGAAATTATTTCCAAGTATCTATATCATCTACTTTGATTTTTCTTTTTCATCGTCTCTCACGGCGTTGCGCTTTTTTAATGAGTATAATAAATATTCAAATATTGTTCTCTCTATGTTACCAGCATGGTTTCCCGATGTAGCGTATGCAAGTTACTGCACGACTACTGCACGATTAATAGGTTGATTATATCATAGGAAAATGTACATCTCCCAATTAAGTTTCAAAAACCGGAAAGTATTTCGTTTTGAAGATAAAAGCATTTGGCTTCCAAGTACTGTATGAATGAGCTAAAGTTAGCGGAAGAACTGGCATCAGTAAAGCATCAGCCCCGCTCAAGGGCTTGATTTGCTGATTAACATATCACGAAACGTATTCGTTTACGTTTAAAAGTTTACGATAGGAACACAATCTAGCCAAGTGCAACAAACACCCATTATTCTAATTACGAGGATAATCATAAAAGGTAGTGGGCAATTAAATTCTTCATTGTTTATCAGTGTGTCGACACACAATCTCTCCGTTTAGCACACTCTCTAATGGGTCCACTGCTTCTTCTTATTTCTATTCAACCTATTCTATTCTTCGCCGCGCTCTCGCTTCTGGTAGCACAATGTGGAAAGAAGTTTGTTTTACAGTATATTACAATAAGAGTTTAAGCGGTATAACAACCGGTTTTTCTAACGTAGGTTGGACTCTGTATTCCCATATAGTGGATGTAAATAAAGGGAAATACCTTGGCTTTAGACTGCAAACCGGAATTTCGCTTCAATCTAACCTGTGTTGTTATTATTACTACTCAGAGGCCGTATTCACCACTCGAGGGTAAAATTTCTCTAGAGACAACTTGTCTCTAGAGAGGATTTACCCCTCTCTTTGGAGAAAATTTACCTATGTCCGAACTGCAAACGTATTCACGTGGAATTTAGCATATGGAGAATTTTTGACTAGAGATTAATTTTTTTTCCTGTGCCATTTTGAAAAAGCATGATGCAATAATGGAGTAAACTACTTTGTTTTGTCATATTTAACTTCTAATTTTCATTGCTTCATTATTTTTCTACTTTGCAAGTGTCGAGATTGTACTATATTTAACTTTAACCCTTTATAGTCTCTTTTTTCTTAAATTTTTACTTTCGGAACTTGTTTTTTTTTGCGCATGACATAGCGAAATGTTTCTTAACGATTGCAGTTATATTAGGGACATATTTGTAATTAGTTGGACAATTGGTTAATAATATCTGCAGATTTTCGGCAATAGTACTTAGGAAAAAGGAAAGCGTAAAAAAGAGGAGATAAGTAGTTCACAAAATATCTCTCGTTGGTTTTCTATGGGTGATGAGGTTCCCCTTATAACCAAAAGAAACCTTGCGGCGTATCAAGCACACTCTTGCCTGATCCTCTAAACTTTGGGCTAATAGCGAAGAAATGCGCAGCCTTACATACATGAAGCTAACATGAGGGGAAAATTAGTAGGTTTAATTAGTTGCCCGTGATAAAGTAAACCAAGAAATCGTTCAACTCATGGTATTTATTTTAAAACATGCTATTTTTAGATTCATCTGCCAGAAATCCACACTAAAGCAAAGTGAAAATAGCTTTTTTTAAAGTTAGATATGCTATAAGCTCTAAAAATACAATATTAATATAGTATAAAGTCATATAACTAAAAAAATTCGAAAATTCTCCAAGGGAAAATTTTTTTACCCGAGCAAACCTCGGTCACAATTTACCCCTCTCTCCACGCATATTTGGGGAAGGAGAGAAAGTGGTGAATGCTAATTTTTGACATTCTCTCGCTCTCTAGGTAAATTTTCTCCGAGAGACAGTTTTCTCCAGGGGTAAACGGAGTGGTGAATACGGCCTCTGGTATTTTGCCTCCGATGACGTCGGCGACAAAGTTCTTTTTGATTTATTCTTACTCATAATTTATTTGATAAGCAACGTTTACGTTTAAATTTCAGGAAACCTCATTCGGGAGCGTTATCAAAGCCTCCTCCGCCTAAATCGATGGCTGGTGCTCCTCCGGGAGGTGCACCTCCAGCGTCACCAGCAGTCCCATCTCCCGACCCACCCGCCTCACCGGTCAGTGTTTAAAGCGAAATAACGGCCGGTGTTTGAACCCAATATTGGGCAAATGCATTCCCATATGTTGAGGAATATAAAAATCGCGCAGTATCGCACAATGTTTTCATAAACTAGATGAGAATACAGCGGTCAGCGTATGCTTCAAAAACTGGCTATAATACCGCCCAGATTTGTAACTTAGAGTCTCAATAGTCATATCGTGAATGAATTTAGACGTCTTCCTTCTGTTTGTCAAGTTGTTATGTCCAACGTTAGGGTTTAACGGTACTGGGTGGAGAAAACTCTGAATGTACGCGGCATTTCCGAGGCAAGCAAAGTTAGCTTGCATTACAGTAATTCAGAGATGATAAATATCTGTTCAGGCAGTAGGAGAGAAGAAAGAAGGCGAAGGTGAAAAGAAGGAGGGAGAAGGAGAGAAAAAGGAAGAGAAGAAAGAGGGAGAGGGTGAAAAGAAGGAGGAGAAAAAGGAGGGTGAGGGAGAGAAGAAGGAAGAAAAGAAAGAAGGAGACGGAGAGAAAAAGGAGGAAAAGAAGGAGGAGGAAAAGAAAGAGGAGAAGAAGGACGAGAAGAAGGAGGAGGAAAAGAAGGAGGAAAAGAAGGAGGAGAAGAAAGAGGAGGAAAAGAAGGAAGAGAAGAAGGATGAGGAGAAAAAGGAGGAGGAAAAGGTAAGGGAGGATAACATATAGTACTTTTAAGTTATTATATACAAATCGTTTCGTATTCAAATGATGGCTAATAGATAAAATAATCGTTTTTCAGAAAGAAAAATCAAAGAAGGAGGAAAAGAGCAAAAAGGATGAACAGAAGAGTAAGAAAGAAGAGCAAAAGTCGAAGAAGGAAGGAGAAAAGTCGAAGAAAGACGGTAGGGTTTTGGAATACATACTTTGTTGTCGCTGATACACCACTGATGGGCCAATAGATGGGCCACTGATGGGCCCTGTTCAATTCTAGTTGGTGCTCGTGTGGCGCCCCCGAAAACTAGTACCAAACCGGCGAACGCTCTGACAGCCTGAAAATGTTTACCTATTTATTTGTATCGTTTAGGAAGTAAAAAGAGCAAGAAGAGCAAAAAGGAGTCGAAGAAGGAAGGCGCATCAAAGGAAAAGGAAGGCTCTAAAATGGAGGGATCAAAGAAAGTAAACACCAAGACCACATTATCCATCCCCACCACTTATACGGTAGATGTATGGTATGGTAGGCTACGGTACCATCAAATACAGTGCAGCGCATATGTATACGGGCACCCAAAAAATCGTGTTTCTACTAGGTTTGGAGGAAATCTAATGCAACCACTAAATCAAGCATCGCCAAAAACCCAAACAAAATGATTTTCAGCAAAAAGAATAAAAAAATTATTTAATTATATTAATTTTAATGACGCCAAATTGTAAGTCAAAAAATGAACTCCAGAGCTCGCACAAACCATTTATATGGGCTTGTAGATCTTTTCATGGCGAGAATTTCTGTAAAAAAATTATAATTTTAGGCGTACTCCGAAGGAAGTTACGGCGTCTTGAAGTGCGCTCGAATGAGCTGTTTTGATCCTAGCGTACCCCTTAAACTAAGCTTCGCAATTGCCTAACTTCAAGACGCCGTACCGTCCTTCGGAGTACGCCTAAAATTATAATTTTTACAGAAATTCTCGCCATGAAAAGATCTACAAGATGATGTGGGTGGTTTTTGCGGAATCTGGATTTCAGTTTTTTACTTACGTGTGGGACAATTAAAATTAATATAATTTAAAGAAAAAATTTATGTTGAAAATCATCCTGTTTTGGTTTGAGGGCATTCTTGATTTTAGTGGTTGCGTTAGACCTTGTAGAAACACATTTTTTCGCCCCTGCCTCAATACTTATGACGCGCGTTTTTTGGGGTTTCGTACCCTAATTGTCCCTAATTTGCCTGAAACTTCTGATTTTTTGCTGAATTTTTTTGTCACTAGGTTTTTGGCCATCCCCGATTTGGTAGGATGGTTGATTTTCCCAAAAAGTGCTTTTTAGTACTAGATTTGGGGGTGCCCGGATACTTATGACGCGCACTGTATATGAACAATTCTACGAAACTGCACCAATGGGGTAAATCCCAGACGGTATGATAACTAAGTTTTCAACGGTAGAATTTTCTAGACCCCCCCCCCATTTATTGCGTGTTTGTACTCGGTACTTGTACACTAGAGTGTCAAAATCACTCCATCTTATTCAGGATGACAAAAAGGAAGAGGAAAAGAAGGATGAAGAGAAGAAAGATGATGACAAGAAGGAGGAGGAGGTAAAAGAGACTAATCGTTACATATTTTAGAAAACCTGTTAGGAAGTGTTTCTTAATCAAGCTTACCGTAACTCGTCAAACAAAAGGAAACATATTTCAGGAGAAGAAATAATCTGCTTTACGATATCACTACACTCACATATACGGAACGGGATTATAATATAAACTCAATAAATATACACCACCTCTTTCCGAGCATAAGAAATTGCTTTTGTTTTGTTTTATTTTTAACAATTGGGAGATTTCCCATCCACTCTTCCTTTTTAGCCTATATTTTCCGCATTATATTTTCATCTTCTATTTTTTCGCGCAGACGTGCAGCAACAATCCTCGAAGTCAGGAACAAGTCTTCCTCGCGATAGAACTTGTCCCTGAATACATAGAGTCGCATAAATTTAAATCTATCAAATAGTCAACATACCTGTCCGCAAGGTGTATGGGATATGACTGCAGAGTTCTTCTCCACTTCAACCATTCGCAAGTTCACCTCGCTCTGAGCAGGGAACGAAAGGTTACTCAAGGAGGTATCCGCGCTAGTTCACCCTCGCTCTCCCTACTCTTCTTCTATCCCTCTCCCTGTCTCTTTTTCACGCCGTTTCTTGTTCTCCTCCATCTGTTTTCTCTCCGCCAAAGAGCTAGGTGTTCAATTATCCGTATCAGCTATACGTACTACATCAGAATTCTAACTCGAGGAGATTGCTGGCAATCATAAACAGAAACTTGGCGTGCAACCGGCAACACGGCGTTCATGCGGTAAAAAGCGTCCGACCGTTTGATTTCGGCGTGTAAGGTTGCCCGCCGAAGCCACGCGGCTCGCACGCCAAGTTTCGTCAGTGCGCTACGGATATGAAGATGCTAACCTGCAGGATAATATAGTCAATTGGAATGACGAGTTCAATTGTCAGAGTGTACGCCGAGAGGGAATTGTTGAAGGAAAAATTGTCGTGAATCTAAAAATAGCGGTGAATTGCGAAGTCCAAAAAAAAAATTTGCGATCGGCCGAGAAGTGTGCGACAAGCACAATGCATACAAGTCATGTCGTTTGCAAAATAAAGTGCGAAGAATATTCGCTGCTCAGCATTTGAGTCTTTTAGGAGGTACGCGGCACAATAGCGAACATCAACGAGTGGAAGGATTTTTTATCTTCCTTGAAAGTATAACGATAAGTAACTAAATACAAACCTGAAAATGTGGTACAAATGCATGTGCATTCCCTCCTCTCTTTGTCAAATCTTCGTATCGAATCCTTTCCTCGTTTACTTTTGACTCCAATTCATCGAGTTCATTCCTAAAAGAAGAAAGTGTGAACCAAAAACTGCTCGGCCGATGTGATCAGCCGCGCACGGGTATTCAACTCGCGACGTTCGTGGTGGGCTAACACGCTAACCACTGCACCGCCGTTATCTTCGGAAAGATAGATAAAACTTACACATATGATATGCCACGTTTTATAAACACAACTATGTAAACAAAACATACTTCAGTTGTTGAACCTTGACGTTGACGTTTTGTGTTGGAGCAGGCTGAAATAAATTCCGTCCAATTTATGCTTGTTTGTGCAGAGTAGTGGAGAAGAGGAAAGGAAACAAGGTTCAGATGAACAGTACCGGGATGGCGTACTACTGATCAATATTATACCTATACATCAATATGCCAAACTGATAGGAAACCTTGCCGCCACCTGCCCTTGATTGATTCTAACCGGTCATCACTACCTTAGCTATCCACTAGACTTCGAAAGTAAGAATATTTTATCTGAAACTACCATACCCTTCCCGTCTCTGTCGCAATTCCGTCTCCTCCTAGTGGGGAACTACTCAGTGCGAACAGCCATCCTGTATAAGTGCACACTGAAACAAACATTATTATAAATGTTTTTTTTTGCCTCTTTCCTCAGCTCCTCAAACTAAATTTATTTTACAAGCGTTCTACATTAATACTTACAAAAAAGCTGACCTATAATTTCATCTACTCCTTCATCAGACACACGTCCGCAACCGATTCCAGTTATGCTTTCCTCGCATTGCTGAAAATAGAACCAAATTTTAAGACACGGTTCAAAATTTTCCCTACATACAATATACAACATTGAACATTTATTAGCTTTACGCACACATCCGCATTGGATGGAAAATACATAAATATATCAATATTGTGTAAACTAATTCATAACTAAGAAGTAACGTTATAGAGCCATTTTGTATTACTTGCAAGAGTTCCGTAATACGATCAAGAGAACTATTAATTGATACATTATTTGCACCATTACATTCCTCACTAGTCAAAACATTACTATTGATCCTCACTCAACATACTACTATTCTTTAATTATATTTACCGTGTTCGCAGTTTAGAACAGTGAGTTCCAGTTCCCACTACCGCTTATAGTGTACCCTAACGGACATGGTAACGAGAAAAAAACGCAAATCAACATCAAGGTCAAGAAACTAAACAAACAATCCTAATAAATGTTTACAGGCCTTTATTAGACCTTCAGTAAATTCAGTGAAATCCAACTCACATAGCTCTGTTTAAATGCAGCTTTATCCGTTTCGTCCACGGTGTAAATCTCAATCATTCCGTCCTCTTTTCCTATTATGATGTCCGGAGTGGTGTTCCCAGTCAGTGGATAACAGGTGATACACGTGATTGCTAAACATCATAGTGTAGTACAAGTAGTACTCCTTCCCATTTACAAAATACAAGTTAGAGGAGTGCCTTGCGAAAACTTGAGCTCACAAAACTTTTCGAGAACTTTAGAAAGAAACTGATTGTAAGGTGATCTGAAGTTACTCGCTTTCGAACAACTGACATTTTAGTATTTACCCAACGAATGGAGTCAGATACTGTAAGTAAGTTCATTTAAAACAGCTTTAGATTAGACACTTGATATATTATAGATTACTTGCAGGCCCATAAAAAATAAATTACCGCTGGCAGATTGTGTATTAATCTCCCATATAACAGTTCCTTTCTTTGGAGGGGCTTCTGCCAGTCCCAGATGCCCATTTTTGGTCCCATAGAGCAACAACTGCTTATTGTAACCTGGAATATGTAAACTGTAGAAACCTGAGTCCTACTACGTAATATCGTATAACTAAAAAATGGATGAAACAACCCATAAACTGCTATACTCACCAAATAATTCAAAATATTTGATAAAAATTTAAAGCGAAATACGGGCCGGTTTTTGAAACACATCGAGTACACCAGCATTCACTTAGCATACATACGTAAGAATTCAGTTGTCCGAGCTGCGTTTCAAAAACCGGCCGGTGTTTCGCTTTTAATAACAGAATAAACACTGACCGCCATCACCCATGAACAAATAGAGTGTGTAGGGCACGCTGTTGAGTGGAATTGAGTAGTCAACTGCTGAATTCTCGACGACCTGAACAAAAGTGCCAATTAATAATTATAATAATTTATTGACACATTATATAAAGTATATAAGTGTGCATCATATAAAAGATGATGAGAAGGTTGGCAAATTAAGCCACATGCAATTTGTCAGATTAGATGAGACCAGAGACACAGTCTAAAACAATGGTATGCTACGTTATGTTATATTACTTCCAAAAGTTTCGTTCGGATATAGTAATGCTGGTACCTTGTACCATCTCTCAGCAATTGTTTGCTTTGTTATGATGGCTATTTCGTTCCACCTTTACTCAGCCTCGGCACAAGTTAAGGCGCATGATTGTATATACATTGGTTGTCAAGAACGGTTGATAATGAAGAAAAAGAAAAGGGGTTCTGGTATACCTTGAGCGAAGCGTCGTTAGATGCGATAATCGAGGTGAATCCCCTGCCAGCCCATGCTCCTCCAGTGGATAGACTCACCACGTCATGAATGTCCTCGGAGAGAAGGACATACTGCAAACCAATAGAGACATACATTGAATAATTGAGGCAACATTCATAACCAAATAGTTCGTGAATCATTTATACACGTCAAAGCGAAATACAGGCCGGTTTTGTAACGCATCGCGGGCACCTTCATTTTTATAGGTCTTATGCAAACCAGAGTAATTCAGAATGAAAATTCGTCCTCATGTAGCATAAGTACATAAGCATGCAGTTGTCCAGGATACGTTGCAAAAACCGGCCGATCTTTCGCTTTAAGGTACATTTATGATTTCAGTTTTGGGAGATCTACGCTACGGCATAATTGGGATGACATTCGTATTCGGAACGTAGCTCAAGTCCCGTTCATCATTCAAATACAAACTCACATTTGCCTCAACACAATCATGGAAGTGATAGTAGGTCTTCCTCCCACACATCACCAATTCAACACCATAAATGTACCTGAAAATGCAAAATTACGTGCGTTTCTTTTGAAAAATGGTACAGAAAAGTAGTACTGAACCAATTCCATGTTAGTATTTCGCGTTGGCAGAGGGAATTCTAGTGGTAGTGAATTCTAAAACAATCTTTCCGCTTGTGAAATTCCGAGGCCGCGCGGTAGTATTTTTCAGTCAAGGGTGCGTGACGAAAAATGGCGGCCGTATAACTCGCGCCAACTGAAAATGCACATTTGCTGCGCAATACGTGTGGGCCGCCGGTCTCCGCGCCCCGACTGGGCAGACGCGATGGCAAAGCTAACTTACATTTTGTTGGCAGGTTCGGCCATGTTGGTGTCAAATGCGAAGAATTGTTTCCCTTTCTTGCTGATTCCCCGGACTCCATTATCTGCCGAAATGAATACCTAAAGAAGTTATTTGAAGAGCCATACTGAAATGCTGACTGCACAAAAAGTGGCGGGCGAGAGGACTGCCGTGCGACGACACCCAGCGCAAATGTGTCTAATTTGGTGAAATATTTTTTATCATGCGTGTATTTTGGTAGAACGTCTAGTGGTCTAGTATCATTTACCTTACTCTTTTATGGCAGTTCTAACAATACTAAGCAGCAAAATGTGATGGCTTTCAACTTACTTTATCCATAATTGTGCCGAGTGCCCCTCCGAGGCACAATGATTCCACTGGCGCCCCAGGAAGTGTTTTATACACTATCTGAACTATTTACTCTTTATACTTGTAATAATTTGATATACCTTTTTATGTGTACCGTTTAGTAATTCTCGTTTTGTATAATAAAATGTTACAATAAAACGTTGCACGTTACTGTTTATTATATTAGAGGAATTAGTGGTGGTAGCGCTCAGCAAAGAAAGTAATATCAATGAAAACCGTGACCTATACTATTTTACAACATGTACTACAATTCTAAAAAAAACCTGAGTATCATTGTGCTTTCTGCATAGACAAATAACACAACCATTCTGACTTCCGACCACAATCTGAAAGAAAAAGTAGTGAAATGATTCGAAGTAGAACATTTCCATTATTACACTGCATGCTCTTTCTTTGTTTATTTATTTATATTGTCTTCCAATAAACCATATTATTATTTGAGGAGTCAGAGAGTAGGCGCGGCCACGGGCGCGCCGTGTGCACCTGATGGACAGTTTCAGGCGTTTCAGCCTTCGCACATGTAAAGCCGCGCCTCGTCAAAATGCGCGCAATAATAAGCGCAAATGAACACCTTTTCTAACACGTCTAGCTCCTCCCGCCCACCAGCGTACCATAGGATCCCGCACAAATGACCATTGGAAAATGCTTACCTTATCAAGTCCCCTCCCTTTCTTTCGCTCTGCAATTCTGTCCACAGGAACCACCTGGAATTTACTTACTATTTCAAATTACACAAAATAAACGTTTTAGAGATTTCAGAAGATCATATGACCTAACATCTAGTGTTTACATGTCTAGATGACGGTTGATAACTTTTCATAAAAGTAAATGAAATGCGTACATCTTTCTTCGTTAGATTGAGGTGTTTCATTAATATGTATTCAAGTATTAGATTAGACATGTAAGTTAGGGTAATTGCAGAAATCAAAAAAATAAGCCGGCACAGAAGACTCGTCTTTGTATAGTAAAACAAAATAATTAATACCTTCATGCACCCCCGATTCGTTGTGCCAACCTGTGCAAAATCCGTGCGTACAAGTGGTATATCCCCAATCATCATCATGACTGAAAGAAAAATAAGTCGAAATAAGTTAAAACTAAATTTAGTAGAAATTTGAAGAAAAAAACATTGAGCAGTGAACGAGTGGACTACAATATATTTCAATTTTCAATTTGTATTATGCTCTTCGAGAGAGCAAAACAGCTAAAGCGAAGTGAAAAAGAGACAGGGGTGAAATTGAAAAATAAAAAAAAACTTAATATTCTACAAAGTTCCACAACACTTGGTCGGATACAAGGTTTTGAACCAAAAGAATTTGATTTTGGAATGCATAACATAACATTTATTACGACAAATCGCGGTTTTGTCAATATAAATTTGGATGAAAACAACACATATACTTGGGGTGAAACTAAATAATTGTTATAAGTACAAGCAAACTACTCTATGTGAATTGTTTGGTTCTAGAGCCCACATAAATTCCCTCACCATGGTTACGTAGTTACGCTATGGGACATGGAGGGGCCACCCACCCCCTATCTGCATCGGGGCCCGGGTCAACAACCACATCTTTCAACAAATATGGAAAGAGGATTACAACATAAACCTTAGTAAACTAACCTTACCTTGCAATTAGAGATGCGACGGAGATTGAATCACTTGGACAGTTCCCTACTATCCATTTTGTTACATGAAGGGTGATTCTGCGTCAGAGGATGGTTATCCCACACTTGGATAAGTAAACCCAAGAGGAGGTAATACTATATCACTAACATTTTTCCTGCGTTTAGTGATCTTGACATAAGTTCGCATCAGTAATGCGATTTTATATTGAGTAAAAAACAAGGACCAAGCGACAATTTTGAAGTGGCATGGCCATGGCCCAAAAAAAGAAAAACAATAAAATATCCAACCTGACACATCTTGGGGTGTATCTTGGGACATACGTACACATGTATGAATCCATAGTTCCCTTCATCTACCTTCATTCGCAATTCAATTCGTGTCGTGTTGGCCTGACATCGATAAGTGGCCAGTATATTCCATGGGACCTCGTCCTGAAACCGTCATAATGTAAGATTTCAAAACGACTGTTGTACCGCTTTAAACAACATAACGTATTGTTCTCTTTAAAACGACTGTTATACCGCTTTAAAGAACATAACGTATTTTTCTATCTATGTTACCCAGCATGGTTTCCCGATGTAGTGTATGCAAGTTACTGCACGACTACTGCACGATTATTATGTCTGATTATATCATATCATAGAAAAATTTACATCTCCCAAATACGTTTCAAAACCCGGTCGTTATTTCGCTTTGAAGATAAACGCATTTGGCTTCCAAGCGCTTATATGAATGAGCTAAAGCTAGCGGAACACTGGTAACAGTAAAGTATCATCCCCGCGCAAGGGCTTAATTAACATCCCAGAAACGTATTCGTTTAAGTTTTGAAAGTTGGAAATCGAAACGTAATCTAATCAAGTACAACAAACACCAATTATTCTAATTATGCGGATAATTATAAAAGGTAGTGGGGCAATTAATTTCTTCATTGTTTATCAGTGTGTCGACACACAATCTCTCCGTTTAGCACACTCTCTAATGGGTCCACTGCTTCTTCTTATTTCTATTCAACCTATTCTATTCTTCGCCGCGCTCTCGTTTCTGGTAGCACAATGTGGAAAGAAGTTTGTTTTACAGTATATTACAAGAAGAGTTAAAGCGGTATAACAACCGGTTTTTGTAACCTGTTAAAGCGGAGAGTTAAGACAAGTCCTGAGTTAGCCATACTCCAAGAGAGTACACTACAAAGAGCCAGACTTGTTTAGACATAAAGGTGTAAGTTCAGTTTATAGGCTATGGTCTCGAACCCTTTTTGGTGGTAATGTAAGTGTAAGTTGTTATTCTAAACTCTGCATGGGGTGCCTCTAAACGGTGACTTGTGACCGGCTCTAAGAATCTGACGATGGTCTTTCGTTTATTCTCACTCATATTTTATTTGGTAACTTTAACTTCCAAAGCGACAGTTTAATTGCGTATCACCAAATAACTATTATATAAATTCCAGGAAACCTCATTCGGGAGCGTTATCAAAGCCTCCTCCGCCTAAATCGATGGCTGGTGCTCCTCCGGGAGGTGCACCCCCAGCATCTCCAGCAGTCCCATCTCCCGACCCACCCGCCTCACCGGTCAGTGTTTAAAGCGAAATAACGGCCGGTCCTTGAACCCAATATTGGGCAAATGCATTCCCATATGTTGTATGCAAAGTAACATAAAAAGTAGCGCAATATCGTGCAGTCGTGCAGTGTTTGCATACACTAGATGAGAATACAGCGGTCAGTGTATGTTTCAAAAACTGGCTATAATACCGCTTTAATTATTCGCTGAGGTTTGTATCTTATGAGTCTCAATAGTCAGATCGTGAATTAGAAGTCTTCCCTCTGCTTTACCCAGTTATTATGTCCAGCGTTAGGGTCAGAGGTCAGATGGTACTGAGTGCAAGGCTTACTGAGGAAACTCTGAATGTGCGCGGCACTCCCGAGGCAAGCACTGTTACTTGCGTTACAGTAATTCAGAGATGATGCAGTATCCTTTCAGGCAGTAGGAGAGAAGAAAGAGGGCGAAGGTGAAAAGAAGGAGGGAGAAGGAGAAGGAAAAGAAGAGAAGTGAGAGAAGGAGGAGAGAAGGAAAATGTAGGAGAAGAATAGGAATAACAGAAGGAAAGAGAAGAAGGATTAGGGAGAAAAAGGAGGAGGAAAAGGTAAGGGAGGATTACATGTGTAAGGAAAATAGTACTTTTAATTTATTATATAGAAATCGTTTAGTATTCAAACGACGACTAGTAGATAAAATGAACATGGGGAACATATTTTTCAGAAAGAAAAATCAAAGAGGAGGAAAAGAGCAAGAAGGATGAACAGAAGAGTAAGAAAGAAGAGCAAAAGTCGAAGAAGGAAGGAGAAAAGTCTAAGAAAGACGGTAGGGTTTTGGAATACACACTTTGCGTCTTTGCTATCGGCACCGGCGTTGTGTACAATTCTAGTTGGCGCTCATGTGGCGCACTATAAAAATGTGCCACAGATGTGCCAACTGGTAGATTTTGGGCGCTGCTCCAAACCGGCGAACCTTTTTTTGAGCAGCGCAAGAAATCACGCTCTGGCAGCGTGAAAATTTTACTTATTTGTTTGTATCGTTTAGGAAGTAAAAAGAGCAAGAAGAGCAAAAAGGAGTCGAAGAAGGAAGGCGCATCAAAGGAAAAGGAAGGCTCCAAGATGGAGGGATCAAAGAAAGTAAACACCAAGACCACATTATCCATTCCCATCACTGATACGGTAGATGTATGGTATGGTAGGCTACGGTACGATCAACTATATGAACAATTCTACTACCAATGGGGTAAATCCCCTATGGTAGGGTAACTCAGTTTTCAACGTTAGAATTTTCTAGACCACCCCTCCCCCATTTATTGCGTGTAGTACTCGGTACTTGCACACTAGAGTGTCAAAAATTGAAACTCCATATTATTCAGGATGACAAAAAGGAAAGGAAAGAATTAGAAAGAAAGATGATGAAAAGAAGGAGGAGGAGGTAAAAGAGACTAATCGTTACATATTTTAGAAAACATGTTAGGAAGTGGTTGTTCATTAAGCTTACCGTAACTCGTCAAACAAAAGGAAACATATTTCAGGAGAAGAAATAATCTGCTTTACGATATCACCACACCTACACTCACACATACGGAACGGGATAAAATAAACTCAATAAATGTACACCATCACTTTCCAGAGCACAATAAACTCCTTTTGTTTTGTTTTGTGATTTTTTTTTACAAATGGGATATTTCCCATCCACTCCTCCTTTTTACTTAGCTTCTCTTTTTCTGCATTATGTTTTCATTTTCTATTTTTTCGCGCAGACGTGCATGAGCAATCTTCGAGGTCAGGAACAAGTCTTCCTCGCGGTAGAATTTGTCCCTGACTACATACAGTCGCATAAATTTAAATATATCAAATAGCAACATACCTGTCCGCAAGGTGTATGGGATATGACTGCAGAGTTCTTTTCCACTTCAACCATTCGCAAGTTCACCTCGCTCTGAATAGGGAACGAAAGGTTACTCAAGGAGATATCCGCGATAGCTCACCACTCCCCCTCCCTATTCTTCTTCTATCCCTCTCCCTGTCTCTCGGTCACTCCGTTTCTTGTTCTCCTCTACTGTTTTCTCTCCGCCCCAGAACCTTGTTCAAGCGGTTGTCTGTGACTGCTACAGGTACACGTCAGAATTATATATCGTGGAAATTGCTGACAATGAGATCATTGGCGTGCAAGCGGCAATGTCACGGCGTTCATGCGGTAAAAAGCGTCCGACCGTTTGATTTCGGCGTGTAAGGTTGCCCGCCGAAGCCACGCGGCTCGCACGCCAAGTTTCGTCAGTGCGCTACGGATATGAAGATGCTAACCTGCAGGATAATATAGTCAATTGGAATGACGAGTTCAATTGTGTCTGATTATATCATATCATAGAAAAATGTAATCTCCCAAATACGTTTCAAAACCCGGTCGTTATTTCGCTTTGAAGATAAACGCATTTGGCTTCCAAGCGCTTATATGAATGAGCTAAAGCTAGCGGAACACTGGTAACAGTAAAGTATCATCCCCGCGCAAGGGCTTAATTAACATCCCAGAAACGTATTCGTTTAAGTTTTGAAAGTTGGAAATCGAAACGTAATCTAATCAAGTACAACAAACACCAATTATTCTAATTATGCGGATAATTATAAAAGGTAGTGGGGCAATTAATTTCTTCATTGTTTATCAGTGTGTCGACACACAATCTCTCCGTTTAGCACACTCTCTAATGGGTCCACTGCTTCTTCTTATTTCTATTCAACCTATTCTATTCTTCGCCGCGCTCTCGTTTCTGGTAGCACAATGTGGAAAGAAGTTTGTTTTACAGTATATTACATAAGAGTTAAAGCGGTATAACAACCGGTTTTTGTAACCTGTTAAAGCGGAGAGTTAAGACAAGTCCTGAGTTAGCCATACTCCAAGAGAGTACACTACAAAGAGCCAGACTTGTTTAGACATAAAGGTGTAAGTTCAGTTTATAGGCTATGGTCTCGAACCCTTTTTGGTGGTAATGTAAGTGTAAGTTGTTATTCTAAACTCTGCATGGGGTGCCTCTAAACGGTGACTTGTGACCGGCTCTAAGAATCTGACGATGGTCTTTCGTTTATTCTCACTCATATTTTATTTGGTAACTTTAACTTCCAAAGAGACAGTTTAATTGCGTATCACCAAATAACTATTATATAAATTCCAGGAAACCTCATTCGGGAGCGTTATCAAAGCCTCCTCCGCCTAAATCGATGGCTGGTGCTCCTCCGGGAGGTGCACCCCCAGCATCTCCAGCAGTCCCATCTCCCGACCCCCCCGCCTCCCGGTGTTTTAAAGCGAAATAACGCCGGTTTTGAACCCATATGGGCAAATTCCTTCCCATAGTTGTTCAAGTAAATAAAAGTATCGAATATCGGCAGTCGTGCAGTTTGCATACACTATATAGAATACAGCGGTCAGTGTATGTTCAAAACTGGCTATAATACCGCTTAATAGTCGCTGAGGTTTGTATCTATATCTCATAGTCAGATCGTGACTTAGAAGTCTTCCCTCTGCTTTGCCCAGTTATTATGTCCAGCGTTAGGGTCAGAGGTCAGATGGTACTGAGTGCAAGGCTTACTGAGGAAACTCTGAATGTGCGCGGCACTCCCGAGGCAAGCACTGTTACTTGCGTTACAGTAATTCAGAGATGATGCAGTATCCTTTCAGGCAGTAGGAGAGAAGAAAGAGGGCGAAGGTGAAAAGAAGGAGGGAGAAGGGAAGAGAAGAAGGAGGAGAAAAAGGAGAAGAAGAATGAGAGAAGAAAAGGAGGAAAAGAAGAGGAGGAAAAGAAAGAGGAGAAAGGAAGAAGAGGGATGAAAAAGAAGGAGGAGAAGGAAGAAGAAGAAGAGAAGAGAAAGGAGAGAAAGGAGGAGGAAAAGGTAAGGGAGGATACATGTGGAGGAAAAGAGTACTTTTAAGTTATTATAGAAATCGTTAGTAGGCAAACGACGATATATAAAATGAAATGGGGAACATATTTTTCGAAAGAAAAATCAAGCATGAGGAGGCAAGAAAATGAACATAAGAGTAAGAAGAAGAGCAAAAGTCGAAGAAGGAAGGAGAAAAGAAGAAAGACGGTAGGGTTTTGGAATACACACTTTGCGTCTTTGCTATCGGCACCGGCGTTGTGTACAATTCTAGTTGGCGCTCATGTGGCGCACTATAAAAATGTGCCACAGATGTGCCAACTGGTAGATTTGGCGCTGCTCCAAACCGGCGAACCTGTTTGAGCAGCGCAAGAATCCGCTCTGGCAGCGTGAAAATTTTTTTTTTGTTTGTACGTTAGGAATAAAAAGAGCAAGAGAGCAAAAAGGAGTCGAAGAAGGAAGGCGCATCAAAGGAAAAGGAAGGCTCCAAGATGGAGGGATCAAAGAAAGTAAACACCAAGACCACATTATCCATTCCCATCACTGATACGGTAGATGTATGGTACGGTAGGGTAACGGTACGATCAACTATATGAACAATTCTACTACCAATGGGGTAAATCCCCTATGGTAGGGTAACTCAGTTTTCAACGTTAGAATTTTCTAGACCACCCCTCCCCCATTTATTGCGTGTAGTACTCCGTACTTGCACACTAGAGTGTCAAAAATTGCCACTCCATATTATTCAGGATGACAAAAAGGAAGAGGAAAAGAAGGATGAAGAGAAGAAAGATGATGACAAGAAGGAGGAGGAGGTAAAAGAGACTAATCGTTACATATTTTAGAAAACATGTTAGGAAGTGGTTGTTCATTAAGCTTACCGTAACTCGTCAAACAAAAGGAAACACATTTCAGGAGAAGAAATAATCTGCTTTACGATATCACCACACCTACACTCACACATACGGAACGGGATAAAATAAACTCAATAAATGTACACCATCACTTTCCAGAGCACAATAAACTCCTTTTGTTTTGTTTTTTTGTTTTTTTTTACAAATGGGATATTTCCCATCCATTTCTTTTTCTTGCTTCTCTTTTTCTGCATTTGTTTCATTTTCTATTTTTTCGCGCAGACGTGCATGAGCAATCTTCGAGGTCAGGAACAAGTCTTCCTCGCGGTAGAATTTGTCCCTGACTACATACAGTCGCATAAATTTAAATATATCAAATAGCAACATACCTGTCCGCAAGGTGTATGGGATATGACTGCAGAGTTCTTTTCCACTTCAACCATTCGCAAGTTCACCTCGCTCTGAATAGGGAACGAAAGGTTACTCAAGGAGATATCCGCGATAGCTCACCACTCCCCCTCCCTATTCTTCTTCTATCCCTCTCCCCTGTCTCGGTCACTCCGTTTCTTGTTCTCCTCTACTGTTTTCTCTCCGCCCCAGAACCTTGTTCAAGCGGTTGTCTGTGACTGCTACAGGTACACGTCAGAATTATATATCGTGGAAATTGCTGACAATGAGATCATTGGCGTGCAAGCGGCAATGTCACGGCGTTCATGCGGTAAAAAGCGTCCGACCGTTTGATTTCGGCGTGTAAGGTTGCCCGCCGAAGCCACGCGGCTCGCACGCCAAGTTTCGTCAGTGCGCTACGGATATGAAGATGCTAACCTGCAGGATAATATAGTCAATTGGAATGACGAGTTCAATTGTCAGAGTGTACGCCGAGAGGGAATTATTGAACGAAAAATTGTCGTGAATCTAAAAATAGCGGTGGATTTCGCAGTCCAAAAAAACATGTTGCGCCTATAGTGTGCGACAAGCATGCTATAAGTGCGCACAATGTATACAATTCATGTCCCTTGCAAAATAAAGTGCGAAGAATATTCG
This sequence comes from Pelodera strongyloides, assembly GCA_036852015.1. Classification (NCBI taxonomy): domain Eukaryota; kingdom Metazoa; phylum Nematoda; class Chromadorea; order Rhabditida; family Rhabditidae; genus Pelodera; species Pelodera strongyloides. The sequence continues at coordinate 25,710 of JAANDG010000472.1, forward strand.
CCGCTCAGCACTTGAGTCTTTTAGGTGCTCGGCACAATAGCGAACACCAGCGAGTGGAAGAACTTTAACTTCCTTGAAAGTATAACGATAAGCAACTAAATACCTACCTGAAAATGTGGTACAAATGCGTGTGCATTCCCTCCTCTCTTTGTTAAATCTTCGTAACGAATCCTTTCCTCGTTTACTTTTGACTCCAATTCGTCGAGTTCATTTCTAAAAGAAGAAAGTATAAAACAAAACAAAATGCTCGGCCGATGTGACCAGCCGTGCGCGGGTATTCAACTCGCGGTGTTAGTGGTGAGCTAATATTAACCACTGCACCACCGTTATCTTCAGGAATGTAGATAATACTTATCAAATACGCATCCGCCAGGTTAGAACTTTATAATCACAATTATGTAAACAAAACATACTTCAGTTGTTGAACCTTGACGTTGACGTTCTGTGTTGGAGCAGGCTGAAATAAATTCGGTCAAATTTATACTTGTATGTGCAGAGTTGTGGAGAAAGAGGAAACAAGGTTGCGATGAATAGTACGAGGTCGTCGTACTACTCAGGCCATATTCACCACTCCGATTCCCTCGGGGAAATTGTCCCTGGGGACAGAAAATAGCATTCTAATGTGAGACACGCAGAGAAAAAGACGGGGACTTCCCCATGGGGAAATGAGTGGTGAATATGGCTTCATCAATATGCGGAAACTGATAGGAAAACTGTATAGTTAGTTGGCCATTCGAACCAGTCATCACTACTTTAGCTATCCACTAGACTTCGAAAGTAAGAATATTTTATGTGAAACAACCGTACCCTTCCCGTCTCTGTCGCAATTCCGTCTCCGCCTAGTGGGGAACTACTCAGTGCGAACAGCCATCCTGTGTACGTGCACACTGAAACAAACATTCTTATTAATATTCTCCCCTTTTTTTGCCTCTTTCCTCAGTTTCTGGATCTCAATTTATTTTTCACGAGTTCTACCTACACTAATACTTACAATAAGACTGACCTATAATTTCGTCTACCCCTTCATCAGACACACGCCCGCAACCGATTCCAGTTATACTTTCCTCGCATTGCTGAAAAAGAACTACATTCTTTCCTATATTCAATTATACACAAAGTAAAATGACGAATTTGAAGCGACTGCCTTCTTTTAATAAAGAAAGATACGATTCAAAGATGCACAGTAGCATCGTAGCATGTAAGATACCAAAGGTTCCCTACATACAACATACTACATATTGATCTTCCCTTTAATTATATTTACCGTGTTCGCAGTTTAGAACAGTGAGTTCCAGTTCCCACTACCGCTTACAGTGTACCCTAACGCACATGGTAACGAGAAAAAAACGCAAATCAACATCAAGGTCAAGAAACTAAACAAACAATCCTAATAAATGTTTACAGGCCTTTATTAGACCTTCAGTAAATTCAGTGAAATCCAACTCACATAGCTCTGTTTAAATGCAGCTTTATCCGTCTCGTCCACGGTGTAAATCTCAATCATTCCGTCCTCTTTACCGATTATAATGTCCGAAGTGGTGTTCCCAGTCAGTGGATAACAGGTGATACACGTGATTGCTAAACATATCATAATGGTACATAGTAGTACTCCTTTCCATTTACAAAATACATGCTGGAAGAGTGCCTTCGACGAAAACTAATTGTTTCCTTGAGCTCACGAAAATTTATCGAGAACTTTAGAAAGATATGAAACAACGGAAGCAAAGACCTTTGATTAACAAAATGACATTTTCGTATTTTCCCAACGGATGGAATCAGATACTGTAACTTTATTTAAAAAGTTTCTTAACTAGATTAGACACTTGATAGATTATAGATGACTTGCAGACCCTTAAAAATAAATAAATTACCGCTGGCAGATTGTGTATTAATCTCCCATATAACTGTTCCCTTCTTCGGAGGGGCTTCCGCCAGTCCCAGATGCCCATTTTTGGTCCCATAGAGCAACAACTGCTTATTGTAACCTGGAATATGTATACTGTAGAAACCTGAGTCCTATTACGCAACATCGGATAACTAAAAAATGGATGAAACAACCCATAAACTGCTATACTCACTAAATAATTCAAAATATTTGATAAAAATTTAAAGCGAAATACGGGCCGGTTTTTGAAACACATCGAGTACACCAGCATTCACTTATGCATAAATACGTAAGAATTCAGTTTTCCGAGCTGCGTTTCAAAAACCGTCCGGTATTCGCTTTTAATTTTTATAATGGAAAAACTACTGACCTCCATCACCCATGAACAAATAGAGTGTGTAGGGCACGCTGTTGAGTGGAATAGAGTAGTCAACTGCTGAATTCTCGACGACCTGAACAAAAAGGCAATTAGATTTGTCAGATTAGATGAGACCACAAGGCAGTATAAACTATAAACAATGTTATGCTACGGTATGTTATATTACTCCCAAAAGTTTCTTTTCGAATCTAGGAATACTAGTACCATGTACGGTACCATCTCTCACCATTTATTTGTTTTGTACACATGTTATGATGGCTATATCTTTCCACCTTTACTCAGCCTTAGCACAAGTTGCGGCGTATAATTTTATAACATTGGTTGTCAAGGATGCTTGATAATGAAGGAAAATAAAAGGGGTTATGGTATACCTTGAGCGAAGCGTCGTTAGATGCTATAATCGAGGTGAATCCCCTGCCAGCCCATGCTCCTCCAGTGGACAGACTCACCACGTCATGAATGTCCTCGGAAAGAAGAACGTACTGGAAGGAATAGAGGCATACATTGAATAATTGAGGCAACGTTCATAACCAAATATTTCGTGAATCGTTTATATACGTTAAAGCGAAATGCAGGCCGGTTTTTGAAACGGGTCGCGGGCACCGTCATTTTTATAGATCATATGCAAATCAGAATAATTTTTCGTCAACATGTAACGTAAGTACATAAGCATGCAGTTGTCTACGGTACGTTTCAAAAACCGGCCGTTATTTCGCTTTAAGGTACATTGGATATTACAGGTTTGGGAGATCTACACTACGACATAATTGGGATGACATTCGCATTCGGAAAGTGGCTCAAGTCCTGCTGATCATTCAAATGCAAACTCACATTTGCCTCAACACAGTCATGGAAGTGATAGTAGGTCTTCCTCCCACACATCACCAATTCAACACCATAAATGTACCTAAAAATGCCAAATTACGTGCGTTTCTTTTGAAAAATGGTACAGAAAAGTAGTACTGAACCAATTCCATGTTAGTATTTCGTGTTGGCAGAGGGAATTGGTAGTGAATTCTAAAACAATCTTTCCGCTCGTGAAATTCCGAGGCCGCGCGGTAGTATTTTTCAGTCAAGGGTGCGTGACGAAAAATGGCGGCCGTATAACTCGCGCCAACTGAAAATGCACATCTGCTGCGCGATACGTGTGGACCGCCGCTCTCCGCGCCCCGATGGCAAAGCTAACTTACATTTTGTTGGCAGGTTCGGCCATGTTGGTGTCAAATGCGAAGAATTGCTTCCCTTTCTTGCTGATTCCCCGGACTCCATTATCTGCCGAAATGAATACCTAAAGAAGTTAATTTTTATCTGAAATTTTCGCAGATATTATGAAATGTGGTCTTTTCATTAATTAGACCGAAAGAATTTCAATTTTTGGTCTAGGACCAAATTCAGGGTGAAAACTGGAAAAAAGAGCTCTCGGATCAAACCCAAACTATGTTAGCGCTATCGCGCTAACAAAGGATTTGAAGAGCCATACTGAAACGCTGACTGCACAAAAAGTGGCGGGCGAGAGGACTGCCGCGCGACGATACCCAGCACAAATGTGTCTAATTTGGTGAAATATTTTTTATCATGCATGTATTTTGGTAGAACGTCTAGTGGTCTAGTATCATTTACCTTACTCTTTTATAGCAGTTATAATAATATTAAGCAGCAAAATGTGATGGCTTTCAACTTACTTTATCCATAATTGTGCCGAGTGCTCCTCCTAGGCACAATGATTCCACTGGCGCGCCAGGAAGTGTTTTATACACTATCTGAACTATTTTCGCTTTATAATTGTAATAATCTAATATACTTTTTTTATGTGTACCGTTTAGTAATGCTCGTTTTGTATAATAAAATGTTACAACAAAACGTTGCACGTTACTGTTTATTACATTAGAGGCATTAGTGATGGTAGCGCAGCAAAGTAAGTAATATCAATGAAAACCGTGACCTATACTATTTTACAACATGTACTACAATTCTGAAAGAAAACCTGAGTATCATTGTGCTTTCTGCATAGACAAATAACACAACCATTCTGACTTCCGACCACAATCTGAAAGAAAAAGTAGTGAAATGATTCGAAGTAGAACATTTCCATTATTACACTGCATGCTCTTTCTTTGTTTATTTATTTATATTGTCTTCCAATAAACCATATTATTATTTGAGGAGTCAGAGAGTAGGCGCGGCCACGGGCGCGCCGTGTGCACCTGATGGACAGTTTCAGCCTTCGCACATGTAAAGTCGCGCCTCGTCAAAATGCGCGCAATAATAAGCGCAAATGAACACCTTTTCTAACACGTCTAGCTCCTCCCGCCCACCAGCGTACCATAGGATCCCGCACAAATGACCATTGGAAAATGCTTACCTTATCAAGTCCCCTCCCTTTCTTTCGCTCTGCAATTCTGTCCACAGGAACCACCTGGAATTTACTTACTATTTCAAATAACACAAAATAAACGTTTTAGAGATTTCAGAAGATCATATGACCTAACATCTAGTGTTTACATGTCTAGATGACGGTTGATAACTTTTCATAAAAAGAAACGAAATGCGTATATCTTTCTTCGTTAGATTGAGGTGTTTCATTAATATGTATCCAAGGATTAGATTAGACATGTAAGTTAGGGTAATTGCAGAACTCAAAAAAATAAGCCGGCACAGAAGACTCGTCTTTGTATAGTAAAACAAAATAATTAATACCTTCATGCATCCCCGATTCGTTGTGCCAACTTGTGCAAAATCCGTGCGTACAAGTGGTATATCCCCAATCATCATCATGACTGAAATTTAGTAACTCAAACTAGAAAAAAAATACATACAAAAAAAAGAAGAAAAATTAGCAATTGAAATTTGAAAACATTGAACTGTGGACTACAATATATTTGCTGAATCTTTCATCTTTCATCACATTGGGTCCACATTATAGCGTTAATAAATATTTAATTTTCATAATACTCTTCGAGAGAGCGCAACGCCGCTAAAGCCCTAAAGCTACGTGAAAAGGAAAGAACTGAAATTGTAAAATAATATATTTCCTCGAGTTACACAACACTTGGCCGGACATAAGGCTTATTCAAGGAAAGCTTATTTAGCTTTGTAGTTTTATAAAAATACATATATTTGAAGTTAAACTAAAATGTTATAATAAGGACAAGCAAACTATGAAATGAGGATTGTTTGGCTAGAGAGCCGGCATCAATTGCTTCACCATGGTTACGAAGTTACGCTACTATGGGGCCACCCACCCCGTCTCACCCGGGTCAGGCTCGTAATAATCAGAACTTGAAATAAGTAAACAGCACACTGAGAGCCGATGAGTTGCGCGCCGCACCATTTCGGGAAACAAAATGCGCGCGGAATAGAAATGGTGCGCAAAATGCTTTCCTTCATTGCATTCTCTTCATTTGCTTAATCTCTATAACGAAGAACCATTTGAAAGAACGTTCCTTGCAAAATTCTAAGGCTCAACCCGGATATTAATGAATTCATATCTCATATCACATGAACAGATCGACAATGAGAGTTGGCGTCAGAGCTAAAAGCAGCAGACTATTGCGATTTCAAAGTATTCTAGAATCTACCGTATTTTGGAATTAAACTAGAATATTTTTTTTTGCTTTCTAAAATTAGCCATTCACGTTTAGTTCCAAATGCAACCACATGTTTTTTTGGCATACTTGGACTAAATGTATCACGGAAGCATGATTTTATCAAGTGAAACGTAGAATGAGAAAGCACAGAGTCTATTCCACACGTATAAATAAGTAATAAAACGCCTTCAACTTCCGTTTAAACTTCATTTCTACTCGTTTCCTGTGGCGATCTTTAACAGGTTAATAAAAGGAAAAGTTCTAACTTCCTTAAGCATATTTTGTCATTTTTATAATTCCATAAGCAAAATTTCTATTAGATAGTATTATTTACATTCTCAATCACTTGAGGTATACCGAGCTTGATTGTCCAAAAGGACAATCAAGCTATCATAGATCTGTTTAGATCTGATCCAAAGAATAGAAGCCAGGTTTAAGCATCCTTTTAAATAAACATTTAAACTTCAGATGGAGGACATGCTGGAGTGGGAGGGCACTGAACCCCAACAACACATGGTTACGGTGCTCACTTCTGATGGGATTGAGGTGAGAAGTGTAAAGTTATCACTGTGAGCCGCGTCGTTGCGGCGCACAGGAGGCGCGCAATTCGCGCACAACACGCGAGTTACTATCCACTTGACGCGGTGTGTCAAGATCATCGGAGAAAACTGACGACGAATTCTCCTAAATTTACATGAAGGAAACAGGGACCGGACTCTACGGAGAAAGACTGTCACCTCATTTTCCAACATGTTATGATCTCAATGTTAGCCATAGTTACAGTCGCATGTACATGTGACGACATTTCATGCTGCTGAGTCCTCCGAAGGCCGGTCATATACCAGCATTGCAAGCAGCGTCGTCGCGGCGTGCATTATGCTTACCGCACACGCGCAAGTAACTTTCCATTTCCACCCAGAGCAAAACACATTTCTATTCAGATGTGTCTAAATCGCGACTCTCTGGAGCAATGTTCCCTATTCTTTCGCACACTTTTCAACTCAAATTTTCTCGATTCACGGTCTCAGACAATTATGTAAGTTTTTTCTTCTTTTTTTTTACCCAAGCAGTTTGTCGTAACTACGTTTCAACGACAGTCACACCCAAGGTACTATGAAGCGTCAGGAAGGAAGAGAAGGCCATATTAGAGAAAAGAAGAAAAAAGGGAAGAGATGCGAAGATAACTACAGTATATAAGCCAGCACAAGTTTATTGTTTATTCCCCAAGAGTATTTGCTCCAAATATGACTCAACCGATAGACTTAAAGCGAAATGCTAGCCTCTTTGGAAAATTTGCATATGATAAGCAAATCCTATGTATCCTATGCTAATTTTGTACGATTGCCGTGGACGATCGTACAAAATTAGCATAGGATACATAGGATTTGCGTATCATATGCAAATTTTCTAAAGGGGCTAGCATTTCGCTTTAAGCGACCGTCAACTTTATTCACTTATTTGTATATGTATTCAATAAACCATTATAACCAAGGACTTAAACCGCGCATGGTGCACCGTCCGGGAATCAAACCCGGGCCGTCCGCGTGGCAGGCGAGCATTCTACCACTGAAAATTTCCTCTACGACCGAATCTGGTTAGATTAGAGAATTACTTGCTGCATCCTTGATTAATAACTTAATTATTCTCCCCATCTTTTAGATTATCAACAGTCAGTTCAAGTGAAATGGAGGAATGTCTCACATTGATGCGACTTCTCCACGAACATACACTACCGAACATCTCCGTACAGACGGCATGCAGTGTGAGTTCAACTATCCCTTAGGCACCGAGATAGCGCACATGCCGCGCACTCATGGCGCATCTACCGCGAACTAGTGGTCCACATTGGCCTACCGCGGCCCTCCATAAGTATGTCACATGTTTTCGCCGCAGATGTTCGTGTTAGAAGCGCTGTGCACGTGTGGACAGCTATGGTCCCAAAATCAAATTGATTTCTCTAGAGGGTACCAAACAATTTGGTTCTCCTTGTAATAACAGTCGTTGTAAAATTTGTCCTCTTATTTCCTTTGAATACATTATTCAAAGCAACTCAACGAACTATTTTTCCCATACCTTTACCACTGATTCTTCTAATTGTAACACTTCTGGTATTGTGTATTGTGTGACATGTGCAAATTGCCGCATTCAGTATGTAGGAGAAAGTAAAAGGTCCCTTAAGAATAGGTTCAGTCAGCATAGGTACCTTTTAAAGAAAAACTCCACTGATACTATCCTATACAGGCATTTTACTGAATGTCAGCAAAATTGTGAGACAAAATCCTTCATTATACATATTCTTGATAGCCATAGTGAGAATAAAGATAATAATATTAGAAAATCTAAAGAACTATTCTGGATTAAACTTCTCAATACTGCATATCCATATGGCCTCAATGATAACATAAAAGGTTACGGTATTATTACAGATACTTCCAAAAAAGGTCTGGGTAACAATTCACTTCCGTACTATTCTCTTAAAATTTACAGACCTCCTAAAAATAGAGGTAACAGAAAACGTCCAAAACGTAACTCTAATCGGGTTCTTCCTGACTTGTCAATTGAACAGTGTCCTAATAAGCTTAGTATTCTCTACAGTTCTCTTCCCAAAAAGTCCAAAAGACTGCTTATCCATAAATATTATCATACTGACAATAGTTTCGAATTCAGACGTAATGTTGAGGCTATTTGTGGTAATCTTTCAATAACTTATCAGTTAAAACCTGGCCGTAACACTGATTCTCATAAATGTGACTTTGATATACATATACCTTTCGTTGAATCTCATTCACCATCTACAAATCTTAACTATTTCTTCAAAAAATCAATAACTACCTTTTTCCAAAATAACTCTATTTCTTATAAGTTCTTACCATGTGTACGCTTTTTATCTAATTACAGTATCCCACTTGGTCCTAAATTGTTCAACTATAAATCTATCGTTTCTTCATACGATTCGTCTAATATTAGGTGTAATTGCTCTAAATTTATTACTTATTGTAAACCTAAAGAATTAATTGCTTATGGAAACAATCTGCATATTATCTCAGGTAACAGCGAAATATTTAAAAGTGAATATCCTAATGCTTCAGTTCTGTTATCTAAAGGCACAAAATTCAGGTGTCCGTTCAGTCCCTCTATGTTCAAAGAAAACCTACAGTCAAGCATTAAAGAACTTTTAAAAAAACTTACTTCTCATTTTACTAAAAATCAAATTTCGATTACAAATATGAATTTCAATACATTGTTCCAGGAACTTAACTCCTTTGAATATTGTCATTCTTCTTCAAGATTTAAAGATCATTTTAAAGAAATTCGTTCTATACAAAATATGTTTGTCATCACTTGTGTCGATAAAGCTTCAACCAACTTTTGTTACTCATGCCCCATCTTATATCAAAGTTTCCTTCACAATGAACTGGGAATAGGTAACTACTCTAACCCAAATCATATTTCTGGTAACGAAACTTACGCCCCTTATCTATTAGAATCTAAAAATAACATAATACTAAGACATGTTAACTATGCTAAGCTTTTAAAAATTCAAATTACAACCGAATCGAATTCACTACCACATATTTATGCAATACCAAAATTACATAAAACTACCGTTAAAATGAGATTTATCACAGCTGCTAAAAATAGCTCACTTAAAGACTCCTCTATCTTACTCCAAAAAATACTGAAACATTTCCGAAAACATCTATATAATTACTGTAAAGCCTCTAACAATCACAATATCCATAAATCGTACTTCGTTTCAGTAGATAACTCGATGTGCATTTCCGAAAATCCCCGTATACACAAATTTAACAAAGTAGGAGTTATGGACTTTAGCAGCTTATTCACTAACCTTCCTCACACCTGCATCATTAAGCATGTATATCAACTCATAGACTTATGCTTCAAAAACTCTGGTAAATCTTATATTAATGTAGGTTACAAAAATAGTTTTTATACGGATATTCTCTCTAATAATTGTTACACACCAGTTGAAGTTAAACACTTGGTTAAATACATAATCAGTAATAGCTATCTAATATTCAATAATACTATTTTCCACCAAACTAAGGGTGTGCCACAAGGTGGTAATGCATCTCCACTCCTTGCAGACCTAACTCTTTCTATGATAGAATTTGACTTTCTTAAAAACATTGCTAATTCCACTACACTTTACAATACTCTTATATTCCGTTACATGGATGACATTGCTATATTCTTCAACGACTTTACACACTTCGATACTCTCGTCAGAATGTATCCAGACTCTTTAACATTAGAACCAGCCAATGTTGATTACAACAAGGCATCCTTTCTTGACCTCCAAATATCTCGACTCTCTAGCCTTTGGTCAGTCAATATGTACAATAAAACAGACGATTATTCGTTTAATGTTATAAGATTCCCTATGTACGACTCTAGCATAAATAAAAACATTAAGCTTAATTGCATACTAGGTGAAATAATTCGTATAAATCGTTGCACTTCTTCACTAGTATTCTTTAAAGATAAAATAACCCAATTGGCTCATAGACTTCGCGCTAATAAGTACCCTTTACCTCTGATAGCTAACACCTTTAAAAAAGCTTTAAATCGATATCCTTTTATATGTTTAAAATATGACATTAGCAATAAAACTATAATAGCATGGTTTAATTCTATCATGTAGATTACTGTATTTAACAACTATACACTATATGATACAGTTGGATACTTGCCAACTTGGATCACCTACAGACTACAAAATACAATGTGCCATCCTCTGCATGCTCTAACACTTAGCGTCGGTTTGACACCACACATACATTACCAAACTAATTCATGGTAGAACCTCGCACTCATTCTAATCCTATTCAAATTATTTGGTATATCGATATACCTTAATAATTGTATTCCTGTCTACATACGTCCGATCCCGTATATTCAGGTTAGTCTCTTATGTACTTTATTTTCTTTTCCTTTCAGGTATATTCCGTTGGGACCGTCAAGGTTAGTTCTTACTTTCCTTTTCATTATTTATATTATAATTACAATCATATTTATTATACACTTTACAATCTTTACCCTTTATTTCTTTCATAAATTCTCTCTTAAGTTTTTTTTCCACTAACATTCCTCTTCATATAAGCCTGTGGTCATCGTACTGATGAGACCCAACCCAGGCAAAATCCTCGTATACGATTTGGGTCGAAACGGGGTGTCATGGTTTCTCATGACTGTATACACATTGCATCCTTTGTCACTCAACACTTTTCATCTATTATCATTCAATAGATGATACTTTTTCTTCTCATTATAGTACTACTGTTTCAGTTACTCATGCCAAATACTTCCTGATCTATTAGAAGCGCTGTGCACGTGTGGACAGCTATGAGTGCTGTGTGGTAGATTCCAAACTAGCTAAATACAACCTTCCAATAACCATTAGTTTCGGGGCAGCACAGTTTATGACCATTAGTTTCGGGGCAGCACAGTTCAGCCAGAATAGAATAAGCGTGTTATATGTTTTCAGATATTAAACACTGCTTCCTACCTCTCAATGGATGAAATAATTGACGGAGTCACATCAGCCATTTTCGCCTCACTCGATCCATACAAAATAATTGATGTGTACAGGTAAACAGTTATTAAGCTAGTGCTGGTCGCGGGCGCTAAGCGTACTTCTGATACCATCAAACATAATCAGCTATCAGTGATATATCTTTAGATTTGTGGAGCGACGGTCCATTTCCCTTGCTTCCAAGATTTGGAATATGATTGTACGGGATTTTGATAAGGTAAGGGCTTCTAAAAACTCGTGTGTAAATCACGAATTCTGGCATATCGTCTTTTGACATACCTTGGCGGCCAATAAAGCCTCTAAGTGGTCTCCCTCTCTCTACCTCTTAGAGGACACAGAGATCTTTCTCTCTGTCTCTAGTATCTCTCTATCTATGACTGGGTTGTTCACCTCCTCTCGCTTTCTCGTTCTCGAACTCATTGTCAGTCAATCACTAAATGTTAAGAAAAACTATTCCAGATCTACACATGTGGTGCGTATCTCAACCTAACAAGAGAAGAAATGGAAAGGGCTCTGATGAATGAATGTCTCGGAGTGAATAGTGGTCAGGAGTCAGCTGTAGTCCGCGGATGGGCAGCGGTAAAGTTATCAAACTATTTGAGATCTGCACATAATTCTCAAAATATCAATATAGGGCATGTCAATGGAATGCCAGAATCAATTCACCCAATCTTATTACTCTTAATCTAAACAGCTAATATAATCGTCACTCAATTTCTCAAATTCAGGGCCACTCAATCAATGAAGCAGCCCGTATCTCCTCATTCGCTGATGAGAAAATGGTGCAAGCGGCAGAGGACTACTCGGGACACTTTGTATTTCGATCAAGAATACCGAATAGAATCGTGATATCGTTAGGTACGTGGCCCACAAACATCTAATTGTAAGTGGTCGCATTTTAAGAAAGTAGTCTTGAAAGAGGTGGTGTCACTCCCGCTTAGAGAAACCCTAAAGGGAACACAGGCTACTTTTTCAAATTACTATTATATTATTATATTATATTATATTATTATTACATCATCACATGCACTTCTTCTTCAAATGGGTGCAAGCGCAAAGACCCACAGCCTTTCTTCTTTAATTGCTAAATATTTTATTATACATAGGTGGTTGGTCTCCAAATGGTCCCACAAATGTGATTGAATTCTATTCAACGAGACAGAATAGATGGGCGATGGCACCTCCGAATCTACAGGAGCACGTCAGGTCATACCATGGAATGGTCAGATTATCAACACATAAAAGATGTTTGAAGAAAGGAATTATGAAATTTTACTTTTAAAGGGTCAGGCCCATTTCAAGTGACCCCTATTTTTGATGATTCCATCTGATTCTCCATATCAAATATAGTAGGATGCAATATTTTTCTAATTTTCAAGCGCAAAATTCACACACTATTCAGCAATTTGCCATGGCCAGTCATACCCAACTATCTATCGCAGTTGGCACGCCCGTTCGCGCTGATTGGCCAATATCGAAATTGCCACGCCCAATAGAGCATATTGCCCAATTAGCGCGAAGGGGCGTGACAACTGCGATAGATAGTTGGGTATGACTGGCAATGTTAAATTGCTGAACACTGCGTGAATTTTGCGCTTGAAAATTAGAAAAATATTGCATCCTACTGTATTTGATATGGAGAATCAGGTGGAATCATCAAAAATAGGGGTCATTTGAAATGGGCCTGACCCTTTAAATTAAAAGAAATGAGACCTACGTGCACATGGATCTAACCGCCTTACTGGATACCTTGAATTATCAAAAATTTAATTATCTTCAAATAATTCCACATTTCCATCACCAGGGTAGTTCCCTGTGGTACTGTAATGAGGTGTCACATAATATAACGTATTTGTACATTTCACATCTTATGTTTCCCTTCACCTATCCTCACCACACCTTCCTTACCTTTTCTAAGGTTCTTCTGGGACAGAAGATCTACGTGTTCGGAGGCTTCAATGGAGTCGAGTATTTTCCACACACGAAAGTGTTGGACATGGAGACACTGGTCGGTTTTCAAATTTCATCATTCTAAAACCAAAACCATATTGTTTTCAAATATTACCCAGCGTCTTTGTACATACCGGTCCACTGTGTACCTACCACTACCTATCTCGGTAGTCACTTGTGTAGTTCTGTAAAAAAAAAGATAAATTTTATTATTTAGACATGGAAAAGCTTGAGTTGTATGCGAGAGTATCGTTGTTATGTCAGTTCAGCTCCACTCGGAGACTCACATCTAATGGCTATTGGAGGGTGGGTGTTTTTTTTAAATAATTAATTTAACAAACAGCTAATTGCAAGCAGAAGCAATTAAAAACAAATATGTGCAAGGTATACAGAAAGTGTGAAGGTCATAGAGAATAGAGAATAGAGATCTAGAGAAGTCATAGAGAAGAATAAGAAAGGCATAGCGAGAAGTGAGTGTAAGAGGCAGCAATGATCGTGAAAAGTAATATGTGAGGATAGAAATCGTGGAATGACATAAAGAAGTCGCCTTTACTTTAGTTTTGACGGAATGAGCCGTCTGAAGAGTTGTGAAGTCTATGATTCGAATGCTGATCAGTGGACGAAAGTGGCACAATTACATAAATCGAGGTAAGGGCTGGAATCTGGAATTCTATTTTGATGAAATGCCTTACCCTATCAACGAGACCTAAGTACACCAATTAACAACAATACGACTACCATACGACCCTATCGTACTTGAATACATTGTGCAATATAGTACCTAGATGATAGAGCTCACACTCATAAAGTTGAGCTCAAAAAGATAGAACACTCGTGAAGACGTCGGTTGTTAGATTATCGATAGACAGATAAAGCTTGTTTGATAACCATAGATCTGATGCGTGTGCAGTCCGTTTGGGTGATTCTGTCTACACAATCGGAGGGTTCGATGGCCAGGAAATCCACAATACAATGGAGTGGTACAGTGTGCAAGACGATCAATGGTAAGCAATCAAATTAGGGTCTGAATTGTCTGCATCCTTTGCCCCATTACGATGTTTACGAGGATAAGTGGATAAGTCGTAGTTTAAAATGTACGAATGTTTGAGCTTTCCTTCGAAAATAAGCGCTTATTAAGTGATGAAACTTTCGCGCGGCGAAACTGTGGAAAAATGCGAAAATTGACGCAGAATCTGGTTCGCCCGGTTTTCGCGAAAGGGAGAACCTAGCGAGAGTCAGGCGAAGACTGTGTGAGGGCCAGATGTAGACGCACCCGACTTTACCTTACGCACCATCAGAACTTGGCGTGGGTCTCGCTCTCCCTAAAGTTATTTCACTTTTTAGGTACTTTTACAACCGTCCGATGCTAACACAAAGGACTGGACCAGCAGCAGTATCACTCACTGAAAATGTGGTTTTTGTACTGGGAGGTATGCATTTTATAGAATAGTCCATTGATGATACGTACAAAGAAGTTAAGGAAATCCTATAATACTAACCAACATTGTCAAATATTGTGTTGCTCTAGTAGACTCGTCTTTTCTAGACTTCTTATAATACCACACTCCTGAACATTAACTTCACAACTCTCAATTTAAAAAAAACCTAGATTTATCATAGTTTATCATACTCATTCAAACTCTCCACTGTTTATGAGTTTTTTTTTTTTGCGAAAATAGGCCGTAGCTTAGGATTAGTTCGGTTCGTGTTCTGTTGAGAAAATATACTCCAAATTCCAAATATTGTATAACAGGTTTCAACGGATCTACTCGTCTACGATCAACAGAATTTCTGGACGTTCGAGAGGGAAACTGGCATCGAGCAGGGGAGATGCTTACACATCGGTATACTACTTATTATATTTCACAAAATATGAAAAGTTTTGTGTGCATAAAAAAATGTAAGTGTGCCCTAATTCACCACAACTGAAGTACACGAGGTAGAGTAGAAAAGAAAAAGAAGAAGGTGCAGAATTAGCCTCAACAATTGTGTTTTACTAAAACAGCAAGACAAAACAAATACAGTATCACGATTACTTTGAGAATGGATCCCTGCTTTCAGATCGCATTGCGGTGCTGCTCTTCTGGGAGAGGAACTTATCGCTGGAGGAGGGTTTGACGGCAACAGAACCACAAACAAAAGTGAAAAGTAAGAATGACTGACTATAGCCTAGAACTATCAGCAAACCTAACTGAAAGGGCGAAACGACGGGTAGTCCACCAAAAGAATTGCAAGAGATATCTACCGTCACGTAGAGGCCACCCAGAAAGGACCACCCAGACGGGCCACCCAGACGGACATCCAGAAGCCTACGTACATGTTCAGCAGCTTTAAATGATCAAAATATATTTCCTCACAAGATGAAAGTTAAGACAACGACAACAATTGTTCAGCTTCGATCCTGAAAGCATGCATACACATCTAACACATCTCAAACAATTACTATCAACAAATCAACATCTGCAAATCTACATCATCAGGCCCTTACTAATGATTATCAACAATTGATAATCCCTATTTATCATTACCAACAATATAGCGCATGGCAAGGAGGAAATAAGACAATCGACTTTACTTGAAGCGAAATACCTGTCGGTTTTTGAAACGCATCGAGTGCATCAGCATTCTTATGCAGCATATGCAAATGAACATTAATTAGAATAAAAACTCGAGCTAACTTCGAGTAAATTAGCAAAAATACATAAGAATTCAGGTCCGCGATACGTTTCAAAAACCAACTGATATTTCGCTTTAACTAATATCTCTCCCCTATTTCAGATTCGAGATGCGTGCCAATCGTTGGCAGGAACTCACTCCAATGGGTGAATCCAAATCAGCCCTCAGAATGTTGGTAATCGATAATCCCAATTTCATCAGAGCGACACTGGCCATGCAAGCACACTAGCAAGCTTACACAACACTTGAATTCCATACCTCCAACCAAATTTAATAGTATTACGCTGTTTAAGATCTCATTAAAGCGTTAACTGGCCAGTAGTCTCTCCTCTGCTCCCGATTACAAAAAATTATTTCCATCCAAGTTCTGTTAGTTTCTCGCCAGAAAAAGAACCCTCCAACTGTTCTATTAATAACAATTAACCCTAGCTGTCAGAGAGCTGGTCGCACTCTTTAAACATTACAAACAAAACTGAACCCAAAGAAATACTACTCAAATCCACCACACATTCATTCACATTCCCCAAAATCGTACCAAATTCAGAACTCCAATGAGAAATTTAGTTTTTAGCGAGAAACTAACAGAGCCCCTTTCTCTAGAGCCCGTCATTGAGCAGAACCTCTAGTAAACTCCAAGAAGCCCTATTCACCACAACTCTTCCCCCCGGCAAATAATTTATAAAATATTCCCTGGGGACAGAAAATAGCACTCTAAGGTGAGAGTCGCAGGGAAAGCACAGTTCCCCCTCGGGGAATTGACTGGTGAATACGGCTACACTATACCCTCTCAGAAAGGCCGCCCACAGTAGTCTCAGTCTCTCTCAAGTCTCATCAAGTTCGCTCTTTAAAGTACTACTTGTCATTTTCTCTCTTTCCTTCTCGATCGTCTTTTACAATTCTCGTCATTGTATGTGTTCACACATTAATAAATAAATTTAATGAATGTACATGCGTGATGAAGCTACAAATTGGCGAGATATAAAGCAACCTTTGAGATACAAAAGAACACACAACCAGCGTTACTAAACAAATACAGTAAGTAATTTGCATATACAGTGTCTAGTGTCTACCTACTAAAAAAAGCACAAAGAAATTAGTAATTCCGGAGTTTCATACACTACGGTGCTACGACGGAGATACGGTGGGTGGGGCAATGGTACATACAATCTTATTATATAAGGGAGAAGAGTTTGTCACGGGTTTGTTTTTATGTGCACAACGTTTGTTTTTATGTGCACAACCCTTCATAAAGAAAATTCTTCGATCGAAAGAGCATACTAAATCTTTGTCTCTGGCGAGATTCGAACCCACAGCAGCGCACAACCTCTCGCTTCACAGTCCAACGCTCTACCGGTTGAGCTATGAGGGTTGTTACCATAAGGGTAACAATCTGCTCTTCACAGAGCACCTTCAATGGCAAATTTGCATGGTACCATTAGTCTAATGGAGATCCAGGCTCATATTATACGTTTCCCCAATGATAAATGACTTTGTAGATGTGTGAATGTTCTAAATAGGGTAACAATCGGCCGAAGGCCGATTCCTCCAGTCGGAGAAGAGCCCGTAGGGCTCTTCGAACGGCTGGTGCTAACATGATCAAAATTTGAGATAGAAGATAGAGGAAAAGAAATCAACCAAGGACAAGGATAACAAATGTTGCGCACCGAATGCCCTTATACAAAGACAGAAAGAAGGGTACATTCAACATACGGTCGTAACCCCAAGGTATAGCGTAAAGTGTGTAACTGTGTAGGTATATAAAATGCGAACTATTCAATGTAAAGAGAGTAGAAGATACAAAGTGAAAAAGTAAAAGTAATGCATGCATAGGTCAAGAAACACGCGCAAAAATGGGTTCCACCCCTTCCTCCAGCCGGGGGAACCCCCCTTCCGCCCGCATCGCAGATGGTTATTGTACCCCTGGGGTATCAAGTCTCTGCCTTTTCACACTCTTTAATTTTGTTTTACATTAATTGACGATCCCGTGTCTCTCACTAAGCAATGCACTCTTATCTGGAGGAAGGGTACACACAAATTTAGTATATCTTGACCTCAGAATGCATGCATCAAGCTTATTGGAGAGTTGCGTTAATGGAGAATTGGAAAGTAATTAATACAACGTGTAATAATATACGTGCAAATGTTATAATTTGGAGATAACAAACGATAACAACTCAAGAAATAAACATACAAACATCCCCGGATGCACACCTTTTGGTGTATTTAATAAATAAATAAGAAACATACATTATACATGGAAATCAAATATGGGGAGACTTCAATGAGTTGGCTAACAACAGTTATACCTTCTATTAATTCAATGGGGGTGGGTGATAATTAAAATCCTTACTTTTTGGTAAAGAACTGATTAATTTTCTTACTAGGGCCTCTCTCTGTGTCTGCACCTCTCTTCCTTTTTGTTCCCTCCTTTGTCCGCTTCTCTCCTGCTCCTTTGGCCGTGTTGGTGGTTCGCACTCTCTCGACATTTTCCGTCTTCTTTCCCCTCTCCGCTTTCTTCTTCAACTCTCTCGCTTGAGACAGTTTATACTCTCGTATTAATTCCTGAAATTATGTTTTTTATGGAACTGATTATCAGGATGACCGGAATATGAACACTATATTTACTCACAACCAACCACGAACCATACTCATATCAGTTAAGGAAAGACTCAATTAAGAAACCACAGTTAAGACCACGACAATGAGCCCAAATAAGGTTATACATACACATACTCTGAACTCTGAACACCCTCTAAACGAGTGACTTATAATAACACTCTATGAAATGAAGATCCCATTCTTTTCCTCAAACCGTAGACTACTGATCACTTACAAACCACCAAAACTCCATCACCAACCTCTTGTATCTCCCTGGGCAGGCTCGCAAACACAGCAGGGTCTATTTCTGGGGGCGGGGCCAAGGTTCTATCTGCAGGCACCTCTACAGTCGACGGTCGGACACTAGTCAGTGGTCTAGCAGTCGTAGTGGACGAGGTAGAACTGGCCGACTTCGCAGGCTCCGGATTCCTCTCTGCAGCCGAAGGAGGAGGATTCGACTTCTCCCCAGACTCCATGTCTCCGCCTACAGTAACCGGGTCATCATCCAGACAGACTATCTCTGGACTCTCATCCCGGGATGAGGTGGGCGGCAGCTGATCCTGGAACTCTTCCTCCTCGCAGTCCTCGCCAACGACTGGCAATTCGCTCGACTGAAGAAAAAAAACCAAATAGGCAAATGCTTGTTAATTTATAGCGTATTGTGATTAAAGCGAAATACCGGTCGTTTTTTGAAACATATCGAGTACGCCATCACTCTTATGCGGCCTATGCAAATGAGCATAAATTAGAATAAAAAAATCGAGCTAAACTCGAGCAAATTAGCATAAATACGTAAGAAATGAGTTTTCCACGGTGCGTTTCAAAAACCGGCCGGTATTTCGCTTTAATATTACAACTGAGAATACAAATGTAAAATCAAAGCTATTCAGGGAGTCCGACCAACGTATAACTTACAGTTGTAGGCAGAACTTCTACAGATGTCGAAGGCGAATCCGCATTGAGTGCCTCTCCACTAAAATAGAAGGGGTTCACCAATATAACAGATTTTCGACGACTGCTATCGATATTGGTATACTTGGTATGACTTTACTATTCAAGAGCTCAAGAACAAACGAATTTGGGGCTTGCAATATGCATTAAGTTAGTCGCCATTTACGCAAGGTCCAGTCTCCTCATATGGACATTATGCTTTAGGCTACGGAACGACAATAAAAGTACTAACCCTGATTTCGAATTTGAAATCCAGTTGAGAAGAGCGAGTGATTGCGTGTGAATCCCTTGCACGAACCGGGAGGCACTGAGGGAGAGGACGTGCATGATCGGCTCCCTGAATCAAAACATGAATGATGGATGAGAGATTGTTAGAACAGGTACGGTACAACCACCATATAGAATCAGCCTCGAAGATCGAAGTGCGCACGGCACCCTCCACATACCCCATTACAACTCCTAGTTACTCGACTGTGGCTATCGCCAGACACGCTCACACCCCCAACTGTTAAACTACCCCCGTAGTCTTAAAGTGTTATCATTGTCAAGAGTGTAACCCAAAGCCTCACCAGTCCTCCTTATTCGCCGCTTTATTCAAGGGTATAAGCGCAGCCCACACTCTTGTGGCAATGTCCTCCGCTTCATATGATAGTAGGTTGATCGTTCTCGACACATGTCCCTCCACCGAATGCACACCAATCATCAACTTCTGAGCCGTTCGCTTGTTCTGCCAATTAGAGTATTTAATTATTCCATTTCCATGTAAACGAATGCATAAATACAGACGTACTACCTCCACCATATATACTAATCAACTCGATATACAACTGTCTAATAAATGGAACATGTAAACTTCCTGCATATGAAAACATACCTCACATAACACGCTACACTGTGGTGAAGCTACCCAACAAACGAGAATACAAAAAAGGTCTTTCACATGGTTAGGTTAGGCATATTAGTTTCATACCTAATACAGTAAAGGAGCTAACCTGTGTCTGATCATTCATCAGCCTCTTCCTCAGTTCCTTGCTCAGTCCCTGCACCCAGGTTCGCACGTCTTCACTACGCCTCAAAGCCTGCCTTCCCGGATATTGCTTGCTTACCTATAGGGCGCATTCGAGTTGGGCAAAATGCATAAATTTCGCGAAATAATCAGTTCGAGTTCACCCTTAGCCAGAGTTAGCGTGCTGCGAAATATCCCGCGCATATGAGAGACGCAGAGTCTTGGAAATATTTTTTTTCTGGGCTCTCTTATTTGTCAACAATCTCTCACCCTAACAACTCGAACTGATTATTTCGCGAAATTTGCGCATTTTGCCCAACTCGAATGCGCCCATAGCAAAGTCGGGCAATTGAAATCGCTTGCAACAAGACTCGTGGTGTCGCATGCGTGTCATAGTACTACTAGCTACTAGCCTGGTGCAACCTTTTAATAACCACATCGGTTCAGTTCAGTTCTGAAATTCCGACACAATCACATAGAGAACATGCGCCAAAATTAGTAATCACCTAGAAACATCTTACTTTTACATGGAAACAGCTGATGTTTTCTGGGCGCGATGTTATAATAACTTACTTTATAAAGATGTTAAGAAGTAATGAACAAATAAGAAAGGATGTATGAAATTAGGCTCAGGTGCCATACACCTCCTTGTGTTAATTGAATTCACATTATCACAAAAGCACGACTGACCGCAATAGAAGACTGGAGTAGTCGGTCCTTCACAGGTTCATCATCGATTCCTCTGGCAATCTGGTAGAGCCATGTTGCATGGCCGGGCATTGCTTGGGCAAGCACCTCCAGCGGCAATGCACATAGTTCGCCCATCGTCTGCAATTCACATTACGGAGATGACCAGAGATACTGAGATGTCGCAGACTGAGGTACGCGGACACGGATACGATCCTAGCTAATTCTCAATTCTCAACGTATGAAATCAGACTGTTATGTCACATTTCTGCTCATATAAATGGGAGTGGAGATGGAAGACGGTATTTACTGTAATAGCTATTATAATCGTCATGCCTCATTAGATTACTCTAAATACATACCAGCATATTCCCATCTTAACACGCATTTTAACAACTACGCGCAATCTTGACGAATTACAAAGAGAATGTAAACGACCGTAATGTAATCAAAGCGCCGAAGCTTACACAGAAATACAGTAAAATGCCAGCTTGCCTTTATATTCAATGAATGACGTAGATTTCTGCCAGTGTTTCCTCCTAGAAATCGAACACTCTGTATGGGCGTGTGCTGTAGAATTACTGAGGAGAACTCGGGCGGCGCCAGGGTTTGCTGACGAGGTTTGTGCCGCGCACATACGAGTTTCGCCATCATCTGAACAGTATTAGCCAACAGCTATTTCCATATGAACTCGTTAACAACCTGCCGCCACTACGATCCCGGACCGGATCATAACCACGCCCAGAAAGATAGATAAGCAACTCAGTAGATCTTCAAGTTCGGAATAGCAGAAAAGTATATACACCGTAAATATTGAGGATTTCGGGAACAACGAACCACCTCAATATTCAAGAAGCCGACAAGACACCATCAATCGGGTGAAAGGTACACGAGAGGGAGGGGAGACCGAGAGGAAGAGGAGGGAGAGAGAGGAGACACACGAGAGAGAGAGTACTAAAGAGAAGATTTAATAAAACACTCACTTTATTAACCGAGATGCCAGCTGAGCAGAAGAACTTTGTCTGTTCCGTGACCCGCGCTCTGATCTGCTCTATTATCTGTGCTCCAACGGCGATCCTCATCTAAAAACAAAATGATGTAAAATGATTGTTACGCGAGCATGCAAAAAGTTTAATAAGATATAACGGCTGGTTTTTGGGACTTATCATGGGTACTGTATTACCATAGGCCATAGGTTGTACGCAAATAACTATAATTAGACAACAAAAATTCTCGCAGGTATTCATTCACATGCACCACATTTGGGAATAAAGCGTGCCCAAAAAAACGTATGAAAAACAGGTTAACTCGAGCTCTATTGAAACGTTTCGACAGCGGTAGCACTCGCAATATATACTGTAACCCAACACAACAGACGAGACAGTAAAACAGCTCACATGTGCCCTGCTCGTCCTACAGTAGTCCTCGATCCATTTTCTCAGGTTCTCTTCTCTATCGTACACCCTCTGTATCCCATTCTCAGTGTTATCTTCATTTTCCTTCTTCTCTTCAATATCCGATCCATCGCCGACATGAGAAGTAGGGAACAAAGTGGGCAACTCTTCCAGGTACTAAACACTACTAGTATACTAACCAACATACACATACACGCACGTTCACACTTCATTGTGAGACAACGCCAAGTAGCAATAGAATGTTTTGCATCAACAATAAACTAGTGGCTCCAGAATAGATATAATAATATCAGACTTGATGTTGACAACAATTCATCGAACGTAGATTAGATTACACCCTATATGTGGAATGACATCACGCAAGTCAATAGACCTTATTACAAATGTAACACAATATTATTCATAGTATAAAACGCGATACCTTATTGATAATGTTCTCCGTGCCTTCCGCTCCAATCATGTGGTCGACAAGTTGTGTGAGGTCAAGGAATGCTTCATCGACGGATGCCTTCTCTACAGTAATCATGTCATCGAAGTGAGTGATCACATCAAACACTTCAGCAGAAGCTAGTCTAGAAGAAACGACGATACAAATAACGCAATGCTCTTATTATATTGAATGTGGGCGGGATACCCTCTAAAGGACGGATGAATGATTGGAAAATCAGCTTACTGTTACATTGGACGTTAATTAGTCTCTTATTTTCAAAGCACAGTTCGTAGGTTATGAATCCTGGATGTACCGTGGACAGGCATTATTTTAGGTATCATATATTATAAGTCCATAGAACTCATCATCCAAACGCAGTACAAGATGAACTAGCGATTTACCGTAGTCTAGAGAGCAATGCGAGCATCAAGAACCTCCAATTATGTGACACTACCGTATGCCTACCAACCACAAATTGAAATTCATACCTATACTTGTTGATATCCGGTTTGTCAACATGTTCTCCGAGAGGTACAATAGCTATATTGATCTCGGGACATAGCTTTTTCATTTCAGGTACCAGCATACCACGCTTCACTCCGAAGGAACGAGCTTCGTAAGAAACAGCGATAGAGCTGAAATGTACGAGTTATGAAGATGAGCGAGAGCTACAAGCTGAATCGTACTTAGAATAACCCGAGCTTAGAGCATGCACTCCAATGATGAAACACTCACCCTCCTAAAGAGTTCGGTCCCGAAGGTTGGACCACCGCAACGGGTGTACCCCACAATTCCGGCTTTTCTCTTTGTTCCACTTGTGCATAGAAGCAATCCATATCTATTAGACCCACAACACGATCCACCATAACTGCAATAAATTGGCAGCTAAATTAACATAAAGAATAATGATGCCCTTCTTGAACCTCTTTCGTGGACGGCACTCACAGAGTTCGAGACCACCAAACCAAAGTGATCTCACAACAAGCGCTGAGATTAAAGCGAAGTGACGACCGGCTTTTGAAACGTATGATGGACAACTGGACCTACGAACTGGATTCTAAACATACTCATTTGCATATAATGGATGGAAGGGATAGCTTTAAAGTCCAACCTTCACAATCTTAGCAGACACATATGTAGAAAATTTCACTCTGCAAACTAAAATCAATTTCAAGAACCGGATGTTAAGTCGCTATAGTTTAGATTTGAAGATTTCCAAGGGATCTTTACTCCGCCTCGCTGAATGTGCTTTAAGCAACCCAAAAATCGAAACAATCAACCATCGGTAACATAACAACATAAGATGTACACATCGGACCGACACAACAGACGCGGAATTAGAACAATAACAATTTATTTCCAACAACAAATCAATAGAAATATCCCAAGATCTTTCCTCCAACGTGCTTCTTCTTGGCCTCCTCGTGATCCATAATTCCAGATGAAGTGGTGAGGACAACGTATCCGAACTGACGGGAAGGAAGAATGTCACTGGCGTACCTAAAGCAACGCAAATGAAATATACAGATGTCGAAGGATAGTTCCTTAAAGTGATTTGCAT
Organism: Pelodera strongyloides; assembly: GCA_036852015.1. Taxonomy (NCBI): domain Eukaryota; kingdom Metazoa; phylum Nematoda; class Chromadorea; order Rhabditida; family Rhabditidae; genus Pelodera; species Pelodera strongyloides. Next base: position 50,392 of record JAANDG010000472.1, read on the forward strand.
GGCAATTCGACCAGAATCACTAAACAGCGTCTCTAAGTCACCGAACCTATTTAGTCTGGATTCTGCGAGAAACGGAAGAGGAACTTACATGTCGATTTTGTCGTAACGGACATCGAAACGAGGAGAGACAACTCCGCACTTGTTCAGACGGCCAATAAGGTTAACAACAAGCTTTCCAGCACGGTGATCATCGACGTACTCGAACTCGCCAATGTATCCGTGTTTCTGCATAACACGCAAGAAACGGATGATAACCTAAACCAGCACTTTAAGATCATGAAATCACAGGCCAGCGTTAACCTACCACAGAAAAGGAGAAGGTCAGGGAAAATAGAGATACGGTAAACAACATACTGGAGCATGATCCTGTGCGAATCAACTGAAACAAAGTGAATAATTGCACAGGGTGCGCGCGTAGCTGTAATGCGCGGCCTGCACAATGAAACATCGTGCGTAATGATTTAGCGACGAAGATGCTGAAACCAACATCCGGTCATAAATCCTACACAAAATGTCCATGAAAATAACGAAGTAGTACACATAAACCAACTTACCTTGGAAGACGGACGAATCATAACTTGAGTTCTGCCGCGTCTTTCATAAGCGTGCATCATTCTAAGAGCATCGGCCAAAACGTTCATGCGCGTCATGTTTCCCTAGCTTTCTGCAATTTTAAATATAATTTATGAAGACGTAGAGCTGGTCCTATAAGAAAGCAACATAGGAAAACAGAATATCTCAACAACTTTTTCAGCACAACGAAAATCACTCTGATTCTCCGGCATAATACCGCTTGGGTAGTGTTTCTTGAACAGTAAATACACGCATAACAACTCGACCCCATAACAAAACAACGAGGACATACATGAATTACATAGACACTGGCCAAAAGAGGGAAATTTTGGGAAAGTCGTTTTCTTCGAAAAATTATTTTCTCAGGGTTACAGTATACAAACAAGAACTTTACATCAAATAGTGGAGTGCGGTTTATACTCGATTTTTATGTGAAAGTATTTGTTTTCGTATTATTCTTTTTTTTTTTTGTATTTTTGTGGTGTATCTTGTGTTCTTTTTTTGAATTTTTCCGGTAAAGTTAAATATTTTTGCGTACAGCTAGCTATCAGCTCCAGGCTCTAAAATACCTTATTTTAGCATGGTGGATCGAGTGAACTTCAATATTCCATGGATTCGCCTTTTTTGTGAATATTGTTTGAAGAATCGTGCAGCCTGTTTGGATTCTGAGGCGAGTTCATCTTGGACCGCCAGAGAATGGTCGTTGAATGGACACATAAACACCCGTCTACTGAAGGAACGGTACGGTGCGTTTCGATTGTTAACTAAAATATTCGGTGCTGAACAGAGTAATTGAGTAATATCATATAATAATTAAATTATTATTCATTATTATTTCTTGCTAATGAAGTAGGTTGCAGGTGAAAACGAGTGTCCTGTGATGGTTGGTAATGGTGATGTTTGTACCATCATGTCTCTCTCTTCCTATCTGGATTTCTGTTTTGAATCTGTTCACCGCGAGGAAGATGACTGCGATCACTACCTGAAGGATTGGCATTTTCAGGCAAGGTCTGTCTTCATTCATAAACACGTTGGAATGTGGACTTCAACATGCCTTTGATATCCTTTGCTTCTTAACACAAATTTACGTTTTATCGACATATGTGAAGTAAACTAGGTCCCAGATTTTTTTATGAATACCACTTTATTTCAGTAATGGAACGTCTTGTTATTCTCCGCCCATGTTCCTCCGGTCTGACTGGATAAACAATGAATCCTGGACGGCTGAAGACGACAGCCCTTTTGGGGGAGACTATAGATTTGTATATGTTGGCCGCAAAGGAACATGGTTAGTCTGTTCACTCATAAAACCAAATTTACGGTATCCGATTTCGTAGTTTCACAACTGTTTAGATGTTTGAGTACCGACTAGAGAAGTTATGCAAGCGTTATTTCAGGACCAGGTTTCATTCGGACGTTTTGTCTTCTCACAGTTGGTCGGCTAATGTTTGCGGGCGCAAACTCTGGTATTTCGTCCCCATTGGGAAAGAATATCTATTCAAATTCAATGGAAAATTTGTCGAGGTGAATGTTGTATAGACCCCATATCGTTGCGATCGTGTTTCTGTTATTCATGTTGAAGTGACGAAAAGCCCGATCCCCTAAACTTTGGTGAATAATTCATCCAACCAATGTTCAGGATATACGAACAGTGGAAAACGTTTGGTCACAAGCTGGTGTTATATCTGTAATACAAGAAGAAGGAGAGTTGATGTTCGTTCCATCTGATATGTATCACCAGGTACATAACTTGGTGAGTTTACTTATCATTCTCCGAGTATTCGTTCTTTATTTATCGGTAACATTTCATTACATCTTATCTATTTTCAGGAGAATACGATATCGATTAATCACAATTCAATCAACGGGTCGAACATTATCCGCGTATACCATTTTCTCGCCCGTCGTCTATCTGAAGTTCAAAGCGAACTTAGTGATGTTGTGGGATTCACTCCAGAAGAACTCTCCGAACAATATCAGGTACTTTCGTTGCTAACAATGAGCCAAAACGTAAATGAACGTGTCCCCCTTCAAATGATTCCTATATATGGTCTGTGATAATAGTTACTAAGTACTGATGGATTCGTATCTATATTGTCTATGATAATAGTCACTAAGTACTGTACTCTCACAGGTCACGATCACTACTTCCACGCAAGTAATACTGTATTGTCGAATTGTCATATGCTACAATTTTCCAGACTGTCCTTTTCGCCGATGCCCGTCTCAACTTCCCCAGGCTTCGTCGACTTCTCACTCTTATTCTCGAATCAAGAAGTAATGATCCCCAATCCCAATCACTCGTGTGTCCTGTTCATCTACATCACATTAGCAAATGTTTCACTTCTCAGGACTGTATTGATAGGATGTCGTCAATTTGTTCATGTACGCATTCTTACTGTAAATTATGTAGCTCATTCCTTCAAAGCTTTGATATCTCAATGGCAATCCACTGTATGCATCTAATCGACTCACTCGAGCAATCCGTTTTATTTGACAAACGTGAAACAGTGAGTAATAACAACAACCCGAAACCCGAATGATGTCACATATGATAATTCATAATTATTGACTACCTCCTACCTCGCTCATAGTCTCACAATTCTATATACGTGTACATCAGTGTCCTTATCATAAAGAATTTGCTCCACCTTGCAGTGTTCAGATAACATTTCGTAAAAGTGGCTATCCTTTGGATATCGAATCTTACTGCTCATGTAAATGGTAGAATTTTGGGATGCCAGTTGGATAAGTACGGATAAAAGGTGGGGAAACATTTCTTGAATGTACACCAAATCAGCTCCAACTACTAGGTCGAACTGGCCAGGCTTACTGAATGAGGTCCAATCCAACGGGGCCACTCGAACGAGTTTACTGTCCGTATTCTGACGAATGTTCTTCCGAAGCAACGGTACTGCAGACGGTACATCTGTGGACAGCACAGATGAAGCACCATCTAGAGCCGCTACAGTACTCGGCACTCCCAGACCGGCTCCCAATTCTAGAACCGTCTTGCCAGCGAAAAGGCCTTCAGCACTCATGTACCGTGCCAGAACAACAGCCTAAATGAGAATGATGCGTTAGGCTAAGCACATTCGGCTGTAGCGGTAAATTGTTAGCCCTAAGTAATCTAATTGTGAGCACAAGGGAACTGTTTCGGACTTACCGAATCCCACACAACTCCAGCAACACCGTTCTTGCTCCAGTCTTGATTGAGAACGAGGTTGTGGTTGCCAATCGATACCGAGACCTTTTCCTTGCGGTATCTAGCCAGCGGAGCTTTGTCCGGTTCATAGAGTATCACCGCGGAACATTGCCTGAATGTCATATTGCGGAATAATAGCAAAGATTGGTTTAGTCATGTCAGTGTCACGTCTCAGTCTCACATCATCAGTATCAATAACCGTAAACTTCCTATATTAAACATTTATCATGTAATGTTGAAGGGGTGGACTTACTCGCTATCATTCATAGAACACTGAGAGGTTGGATCCTGCGCCTCGGTTGTAGATGCAGAAACGAACATCAGGAAACACACACTGACACAGTAGATCATCCAATTACAGTACCCGGAGCAGTGCCTGAAAATGGTTGGTGTACGGAACACGCGGAAACGGAGTTTAGCAATCATTTCTCGCGTAATATCTTGTATATCGCGTGCCTATCGTCAAGTGTATGTCACATTTCAGGTGATAAGATCCGACTCGAAAATGTCGTCTGCGTCTGCATCTACATCAGCGACCGATACACAATTGAAAGGTAAGTATTTTCGTTAAAAAACTCCAAGGCGAGCTATACGTGTCGTTCTAATTGCAAGTTCATTGAATAGTGTACTATCTTTTGTCATTCTTGGAACCTTTTTCTAATAAACTTCTAGTGATCGTGGACTGTGTCTGCGCTGAACGTGAAATCCCCACATCGATCGATCTTCCCTTTGATACCGTATGCCAAGCCGCTACGTACGTTTCAAAACTTATGCGAAATGGTGTCCCTCCGGATGCTGACAAGATCTCCTTGGATAACGAGGTGAGTCATCATAAAACTACGATTGCACCATAATAGTAATCATATCCATCTGGCGTAAGGTACTGTAGCCTTACTGATGTAGTACATCTTCTGTCTCAAATAGTACCCACTGTAATCCCATCGCTTACAGTACATAAGGCCCCATTCTCATTACCTAGAAATATACGGTACAGACACTAACCCCACTACCTCAAGAATAACATTACAGCACCCACTATCCACATAATGACCTCCCACACCACGCTAGAATAGGACCTTACAGTACACACACAACTCGTTTAATTACAGTACACAATAGTCCTAGTACCTACAATATGCCCTCTTCTCGGATACAATAACCTAATGCCTCTTACAGATCCGTTCAACCCTCCACCAACTCTTCACCGAAAAACAAAAGTCCCTCCAAGTGTATCCCTCATGGGATGTGGATGTGATCGTCGGCAATAAGCACGTGCAGAAGAGTCTTCACATCATTCCTTCTTTGCACATTCACAATTCGTCGCTTGAATTCTCTCTCGATTCTTTTGCACAATTCAGACAAGAGCTTGCCCATGCCCTAGCCGCTATGCAAACAGCCACTCATCGCGTTTAGAATCGAATAGATGACTTGTAAAAGTACTGTATTTCCACATTCATCAGGCCATTCTTACAGTATGCAATCAATTACTTCCACATTCCCTTTCTCCTAGATTCCATTTGCAATAATATCATAGCTGTCAGTCAAACTATTCTACATCCCTATACGTGCAAACAGTCATTTAGCTCCTGAACATTCCTTGCAATAAATTTGAAAGATGAGGTAGATACGACCATACGAGTGTCTCAACACAAATCAACGGATAAGTAAAAACATACAAGAAGAATCTTTACTTCGTTTATTTCAATTAGCACGACGCCAAAAAGAGCAACCACACAATTTGATCACTGTCAACGTAATCTACCGGCAATATTATACGAGGCACCCAAATTATAAGATATGTCTAGGCTAGGCAAATTAAGTTTACCTGAATATATGCGACTAAAACGTCAGTTAAAAGTAGTAACAAAGACATAGAGTCTAACATATACCGCATGGCAATAAATAATGAAATATTCTGAAATTAGATGTACAGTAACCAAAGATAGAAAGCCTAATATATACTGTACCGCAAGAACAATGAAATCTTTGAGATTAGATGGTTTGCCGGAAATGGATGCCGCATCACATCGTCGGCAGAAGGTTGGAAATCATCAGCGAGTTCGTCTGATCGTAGATCGCTTCGAGTTCGTTGACAGCCCACGTCAGTTCCCTTTCCACCTCTCTAGCGTGCGCGCTGATTTTGTAAACAATCATTCCGGTGATCACCGTTGGACCTCCCAGCAAAAACAAACCACCAAACACTCCTGCACTCATAATTCCGACCTTCCTCAAGTTGCTATTCCAACTGCCCTCTTCTTTGATGCATTGGAAGAATGAATAGGCCGGCTTCCGAGCCTCCTCTTCATTCCAGCCGTGGCAGTGATAGCCCGTGATCAAGTTCGCCACCGCCTCCAGTCGTGCCGGGATGTTGTGCTTCCGAAGGTCGGCGTGCACTTTAGGGTTTGATGACCGCGAACAGTTCTCTGAAAAAAGGCCGATTTCTGCGGCGAATAAATAATGTACAAAAAAGTGACCGTCGGTAAAATTGAAGAAAATTATTCCTATGCCAGATATTTGAGTAAAATATCTACATGCTTTAGTATCTACAGGAAAACCCGTTAGAATAACCAAAAAGGCCCATTCAAATGAAGCGAGTCTCATATTTTAACAAGCCGCGCCCATTTCAATTTTACTTTCTATCTAGCATAGGCAAACAAAGTACTCAAATGAAACAGACAAAAACTACGCCTTTTCTAAGCATAGTCCCAAGAAGTTGTTCAGCTTACCGAGTGTAGTTTGCAGCACACATATATCGCCAATGGTACGCTGACGGAATTTGCGCCGAATTTTTTCCTTCACCTCATTTTCAGCGTTCTGAAGATAGAGCGCGATTTGCTTTGCGTATGAAACGTAGTCCATCTAGAATAGTACAAAATATACCGACTTCTGATAGACGAACAGCTAGGGTTTTTGGTTCCTAAAAAGTTCCAAATTCGGTGAGCATAAGAAGCTCTTAGAATTCCTAAAGCTTTTCTGCGGTCCGAATTCGGAGATTTCTCGGAACTTCTCCGGAAATACTCTGGCTGCTTCTCAGACTGCTCAGGCTGCAGACATTCACGACGGAAGCATTTGGAAGTTTTGCGGAACTTCTTCGGAGAATTTTCAAAACAGTTCCGCATCTCCAGTTCCGAGAAATCTCTGAATTTGGACGGCAAAAAAGCTTGGACACTAATCGTAAGAGCTTTTATGCTGTCCTAATTTTGAATTTCTTCGGAAAACTAACTGAGAGCCGTACTAACTTCGCTGAAACTTGACCCATAATGTAAGTGACCATACTCTACTCTACTCTGGGCCAATCTATTGGCTCCCCCACCAAGGACAGAAGCACAATATTACTACAGGAATAACATAAACTTGAAACATTAAAAAATAATAAGAGCCGGAAGATGTGATATAAGCGTGCTCAATGTGTAACACATGCGACGAGAGGCACATGCCTGATATAGCATTTATTTTTATTGCGCAATATCTCTTGCATTGCGCCACGATCCACACCATATAAGGTGTGGATCGTGGATCTCCTAACGTGTTTTTTTTTAATCATGGAAACACTCAAGGTTATGATAATTGTGTGTAGATTAGATTAGTGGGTCACTTACACCTATGGGTCAAGCTTCATCCGTTCGGGACATGGGACATTTGGGACTTCCATTCGGCCTTCGATGAAAATTAATATATTCAGTCTAATAATCGTGAAGGAATTTGCATACACTAGACTGGTCGTTATACCGCTTTAGTTTTCCGAAGAAGTTCCAAATTCGGACAGTTCTCAGAATTCCTAGTTTTTGGTGTCCGAATTCACAGAACTTCTTCAAAACATTTTCCACAGTATTTCGCAATTCGGAAAATTGTCGAAAAATCTTTTGAACACTCCTTTCACTAAATGTGAAAGATTACATCGAGTAACCTGAGGGATACACATAGTGTCTCAACACAAATCAACGAAGGGAAACTATACATGATTAATATTTACTTAACATGATGCTAAAAAGAGCAACCATTAACTTTAGACTACTGTCTATCAATGTAATTTACTGGCAATCTTAACACGAAAACTATAAGAATCTAGAGGCAAATGAAGTGTACAACTAAAGGGTCGAGTTCACAATTTTCTGACAAAATAACTCTAACATGAAGTTGCCACTGCCCTTGAGAATAAATAATAACTATAAGTGTAATATGGTTATGCAAATTAAGTGAGACCATAACAAGTAATTATCTGAGATTAAGAACCCGAAGGGAAAATAATTGTGCAAAAAGCGAGATTATGCGAGGTAAAAAAAGCGAGATCAGTATGTTAGTTGAGCATAGATTTGATTGAGATCCACATAAATGTGGTTCAAAATCAATAAATTAATGAATAAAAGAAATCAATACAAGGATAAAGAGGAAACACACTTACTTTTACAATGGTTAGTGGTTAGCGTGTTATACATTAAAATAACTTCCCATAGCTCTACTCCTTTGTCAAAGAACTATCGTTGTTGGATGGCGCGGTGCACGAAGAAGTAGAAGAGTGGAGAATCGAGTATAATTTGAGTATGATATTCATCCACTGTACCCAATCACCGTTTGAAAGAAGCTGAAACATTGTGCACATACATACTATACAACTGACGTACCCAATGACTGTTTTTGGTTTGCTACAACTGACGCATTGACGCATACAACTGCCGTATCTTCATTGACTGTTTTTTGGTTTGCTATAAGCTCTTGTCGCGGTTTCTACGAGTTCATGACGATGATAAAAGAAGAATGTTTCATTAACTTGTCAAAAATCTAATTTTAATTTTATTCATTGACGAGGCAAGTTTGCTATAGAGAAAAACGAAATAATTGCCGAAACCACAGAAGAACCGTCGTCGGCCCTCCACCACCAAATGTTTTTTTTTACCGAAATCCATACTGACTGGTTCGTGACCATTTGGTCACCATCTCATGACAGTTTTTGATGAAACTTGGTCACTAAATGGGCAGGCCCACGAAAAAACCAGTGAACCATACCCAGCTGGGTTCACCCATTTCCTATGTAGCCAACTGCTCACCTCTTCAGTAACTCCTTCGAGCCCGATCTCTCGACTTAGGTTGACCGCTAATGTTGTACAGTCTCCCTGAATGAGCAATTCGGTTGGAATAAATTGGAACCCACCAAAACAATACAGTATTACAGGATACAAATAAGCAACAGTACACCGAGAAGTAGAAGACCATACCTCGCGGATACAAACTATAAGATGGACAGGAAAACTACAGTAAGCTTGAACCACAAATAATTGTCTCTATCTCTATTTACCTGAAGATTATCCCTCGACACGAGGTGCGGTTTATGGGCGTGAATAATGGTGCACAAAGCCTTCCCATCGGACCAATCACTACTGAAGTTCGTCACGTTCAACCACGCATAAGGACTGATTCTGAAATTGCAGTCCATACATATGCAACTTGGCGGGACTAACCCCAACTTTCTAAAGACGAGATTCATAAACACCAAATCCGCTCTCCAGTCGTTACTTTGCAAATATATGGATTCTCTACCGTATTTATGGAGGTGTAATGAAGAGTTTTGTACGGAAATAGGAAGAGGCACTAACGCACTGATCAATCTGAGCTTGCAACGCAGCAAATGAAGTCAGGTCGGCTGAAAGAGCAGTGACCTAAATTTAAACCTCTAAACGTAACGTAATCCTTAATAAGTGTTTCCACTCACACTGTCTGCACCCATCTGAGAAGTGCATTCCTCCTCGTACCACATGCTCCATACATATCCAGAAGCTGTTCCCACACCTTTTCCATTTCATCCTGACACGCATCATCGGAACGACTACGGTATCTGAAGAGCTTATATAGTTTCAGAATAAACTAAATGAGACTACGGCATCTGAAGAGTTTGATCAGCATAAACTAAATGTCATATTCTGGGAATTTTACACAAAGCTTTTCATAACATACCACGCAGTCCAGTTATTGTACTCGTTTCCTATGGTAATGTGGGACACACCAAGAAAAAGATGCCCATTTGATTTAAAAGTAACATATAGCCAAGTACTTGTTCAATTGCAGTTCGGCTTCAGACGCGGTCCGTTCGGCCACTCTCACAGCAACCAGCATATCTCTCATAAGGTTCTTCCACTCTTCTCGCTCGATCTAAACTTTAGAATAAGACGACAAGACGACAACGTTAAGAGTAGAAGATATAGAAGACCTACCAAGCAGCAGTATCTCTGTATCTCATATTATAACTAACTATTCAAATGGTTTCAAACAATCGTTGACGAAGAAAAGTCACAGTACATTCTTCATTTGTCTTTTAGTGAGTTCGTAACTTGGAAAACGTCTGAGTGTTAGACATTTGAATGGTAAACACACCTCTCTCTCCTGTTCGATTCGTGCCATTTTCGACTTGAGACCGTAATTTTCCTTCCTGAATTGAAAAAAAGAACACTTACAGAACAGATAATGTAACTCCCTAATTCAGCATGACCATCGAGGAGTCCTATAGCACACCCTATTGTATATGAAGACGAAAAATTATTTCAACTTACCGTATTCGCAATAGCTCATCGACTACGGTATCACACGAACCATCAGCCACTTCTTGTTTATTTTCTTTATTTTCGACGCTCTGCCATCCTACCGATTGCCGTCTGAAAAGAAGAGTTCTGGAAGAATATATATAAAACATATATCTTCGTTTCGCGTAAGACACAACACACCTAATATTAATCAAGAATATAGAAGTTATCAAAATCCGTCTTATTACAGTAAGACAATCCTTCCCCATTCAAAGCTTTAGAAGATTCCAGAAGTTCTATTTAACTGATTCCCTGCGCTCCAATAGGGCGGTTCTTCCCGTTTCTAGATCTACACAGAAACCTAATTCTACATGCTTAACTCCATGTGTGTGATACTTGGATGTCTGAATAGTGATAGATAAACCTACTTGTTGTTGATGTTGTTGACCGTGCGTGCCTCGTCCAACTCTCCCCATAATCTTTCATTCTCTGCCGTCAGTCCAGCCTTCTCTTCTTCTGTCTCTACAAGTCGGCACTCAACCCTCGATAGACGTTCTTTTAACTGAAACACTCTGCCCATGCACCATAATTTAGACAAACTAGTCACTTCGGTTCCTCAACTAGTTTGGCTACCTCTACATCGGGATACACTGTACCTTCAGTACTTCACCACAACCACTCATTCGGTACTAAATCACTAAATATGACGCTAAATTGACAAAATCACTTTGCCCCGTAACTGCATATATGTGAATACCTGTTTCAGTTCGCAAAGCGTTGCTTGAAGTTCTTCTGTATCTGAGAGAATCAGGTGTTCACGGTGTCCGTTTTCGTTCGTATCTTTCTGGAAAAGTACATCATAACCAGAATACCGCGCATCAACACGTGAGTTCTTGTGCCAATCTCGTCGTACTAAAATCACTGTATTCACTGCACTTCCTTCTCACCGTATGAAGTCCAAATACCCTCTAATCAAGTAATGTTCTTCTTACCTTTTCCAGGCTTCTCTTCCTCTTCGGTTCGAACAGTCCCTTTCTTTCCTTTACCAGCGAGCTAGTGACATTCTCCCGAGGACTACCTGAAGTACAACATATGTACATCACACAATACATGTATCACATCAAGCAGTCATATAAACATACAGTAAGTTGGTCAATCTTTCGCGTAGACTTCTTTGCACGGAAAATTACGGTACAGTTATACACCTAGGGGTACTTGAGAATCTCTATCTGTATGTACTAGAAACCCAGAATTAGGACTAAGCGTTCGCAATCGTTCGCAATGATCACAAAGATACAGCAGTAATGTTAGTTTCGTGATACAGTACAGATTACATGGTAGCTGCAAATTAGATACCTCGCCCTCCTGCCGATGCACATCTGTATCTGGGTGACGATTTCAAACGACTGTGTCGGGGAGTTCTCACAGTAACACACGACGTCCTCGGCACCACTGGAGAGACATCAGGGAGTAACGCGGACGAGGACATGCCTGCTATTTGTATCATAATACGCATTCCTCTACCGCACGTACATTCAGAACTCAGAATTTCTTTCGTTTCGAAATTACGATTACAGTAATTCGATGGACAAAATCTTTAAGGTTTCATAAACTACACCATAATTTCAGAATGAAAATAGCAATCGTAGAAGATATACAAGGATATCCAGGGGAAGTACACTCAACAAAAGCTACACTGCGAAAAGTTGGTCAAATTTATTAGTCAACAATCGATACCTAGCAACAAGACGGAGAACGATAATAATAATAAAAACTACAGTAATCAACTCACTATATACGTATGCATGTACAGTATATATACAAAACGGATGATTCCGATATCACGATAAATATATTAATTAGGTCCATCCCATACACTTCCTAAACATAGAGAAACGGAGTAAAAGCCACTATAACCAAGTATAAGTAAGAAAATTTGGCGCTTGAAATGAAGGGCTATCATGGATTACAACTTACAATTCATAAAATAAAAATACACCGGATTAACAAGAACAACCAGACTAACAAAAACAGTACTTTCGAATTTTCGAGTGTAAGAAAGGATAGAGATGAAGTACAGAAGGGTTGCAGCCTGTGCAAAATAGAAAATGAAGAGATTCGAGCTAGCACTACACAATAGCAATACAACGAGCTTCCTTGATTCGCATTAAAGATACAATTGCAGTCAACGACAGACTCAAAACCAACACGTAACACTTCTATATGATTTAACTTCGGAATAGACTAGTCTGAAGAAATGTACAGGAATCAAACCCTTGAATCAGCCTACAATCTTCAAACCACTAACTACTAAGAAGTTGTGTGGAGGCCACATAAGGGACACTGGAAGACAGGGATAGGAAGTGAAGTCTCCGATCCAGCCTCCATATACGAAATCTGAGACTGCATTGATGAGAATGGCAGGAAGAACCTACAATCCGAGAGAAAATGATACAATCAAATCCTAAATTCAACCAAAATAAGTTATCAGAATAGTAGTCACTGGAACAAGAACACTCCATAATAATATCAAACATACGCTACAAGAAACATCGCACTTTGGATACAAAAAAACACCCATAAGAAAACGAGAGAAATCTCACCAATTCATTCACTTACGCAAACACATTTACATTTCTAGAAACCAAGCGAATGAAACTATAGACTCACTTTATATTACAATGCATACACGATGCACTGTCCAGTTCCTGAGCAACCTTTTGAAGTCCTTTCTGATTTTTGTACCTAAAATTGCGAATTGTCACACTTTCACTGTCGGAATATTCTAGCATATACCTTCAACTAATACTGTAACCGAAAACCGTAAGTACGACAGTAAGACTGTCGCTGTCCTTCATTAAACACGTTAAAGCGAACTAACAACCCGTTTTTGAAACGTATTGGGGCCTGAATATTCCCATATATTGTACGCAAACAAAAATAACAGCCTACTCATCGTGCAGTAATTTGCATACACTACATCGGAATACAACGAAACCCATGCTTTTCAAAATTCGACGTTATACGGCTCTAAAAACAGTTCTCAAAAACCCAAAACTTTCGCTTCCTAGTAGTTATTTTCAAAAACCATGATCACGTTCCATTATCCACGCTTACAGTTGAGTCTAGTGGGGTAACCTGGTAACCAGTAAAAGTCATTGTATCATTATTATACAGTATCGCTTGTAAATTCCTTCAACCCTCGCTGAGAATCAATTCAATCAAAGAATTAACACAATACCACACTCACTTTCTATTATCCAGTCTGAACTGCGAACAGTTGAGTCGTGTAAGGTAGTCAGTCCCAGTGACTGAGATGGGAAGTGGTCGGAAGGGATTCACTTCATCTATTCCATCCTCCTCCTCACCCAATACGAACTCGTCAGCCGAAGTGGGCGGCAGAAGACTAAAGAAGCACGATTAGCTCCAGCTCTTTTATCAGAATACGCGCATTGATTACTTAAATACTAATTATTTAAATATCCATCTCCTTTTATGTATAGACATACACCTATTATACACTATACAGTTAACGGTCATACGTCTTCTTACGACGCAAACAATGGTTGTATTTTGGCAAATCCCACTGATGCGTCCAATCTAATGATATTGCGTACCACAAAAAGAGTATCCGTTAACCACACAAGTACACATAAAGATAAAGAGATAAACAGTACCGGGTTATATCAACCGAATCGAATCCGCAGAAACGGTGCACAAGTACATACGCACAATCGTATGTACTAAGTACAGTATACGTATACCTACATAATTAGAAGTACGTAATTATCTCAACTCACTTCATAATCCTTCCAGATCTCAAATCAGTCAATCTCGGGTACCTCCTCGGCCGTTCAGTGTACGTTGTGTGTTTGGACAAATCGGGCATTGTAACACTAACACTCGTTTGCGGCACCTCACCCGTATAAAGAACCTGAAAATCATTAAACACACTGAATGATACTTGATACTTGATACCATGATTCGCCCATACTTGATACCATGACTCGCTCATTTATATACGCTTTCAGTAAGTTTCTAGCTCTAGCTGTCTATGTAAGTTGTCTATGAATATGTAAGATACGGTACCGGTATCCGGTATACTGAATATACTCACTACTAGTTACTTAAAGTAACCGAGCTATAGATATACTCACAGCGAAACACGAATGTTAAGCTAATCCAATGATAGGACTTCATGACTGCGTGCATAGCTCTCGAGTTAAGTACAGTATTAAAGAATCCATACCTCTTCATAAGCCACCGCGGGTAGTTGTTCATCCGTCAGCACATTTATGATTCCCTCTGGAGTCTGTTGTCTGTCCAGCACCGGTGGCACCTCATCTTCAGACGATGACGGTAAGTCATAATCCACAGCTACAGTACCACTCGGGAACTGGTAGGGGACAAAGTCCCTATCAGTCTCGGGAACTTCCTCAAGGTAGACAACGTCCTCCTCCTCCCATAAATCGCCCTCAACCGCTTCCACTAGGAAGTAGTCAGAGCCGTTTATGTCCATCCAATTGAATCTGTAAGAGAAATTAAGATTACAAGGGAATACTGTAAAAAAAGACAGTCATATCTTCACTCCTTTACTCTGTGCTTATACCGTAGGAATATTCCGACGCAGCGTAACTTTTTTTACAGGGTCAGGGTACTACACTTTACCGTATACAATTTGCAAAACAGCCTGTACTCGAACGCCTTCAGAATGATCACGCTATATATTTCTACCGTATACATTGTTCAACGCTAAGGATAGTATCGAACACCGTTTTGTCTTAGGGACACAATACAATACGCATAAAATCATTGAACATAGCACACATTCAATGCTATCAAGTATCTAGAATACGGAAAATGCCGTAGTTACCGGCAAAGAATCGCAAAAGGATAAAGAATATTTATTGATAATATAGAACCAAATGTTACTGATTAATGAATACACATAGTCAAAATATAAACGTTGATTACTTGGAGGACAAAATAAATGCGGAGATCTGACATAAAAATGGAGTGTACAAGAACGTGTGAATACCAAAATAAAAACGGGTCGTTCATTATTTAAAGCCAAGTAACTACAGTACTGTTTTCAAGTGACATCAAAACATAACATAAAGGGGCGTTCGAGTTGGGAAAAAGTTGTGGAATTCCGGAATTCCACCGTTCGAGATGGGACACCGGAAAGGTAAATGTTTTTCCATTATTTAGCCCCAACCGTCGGGGTCAAGCGTCATTTTTGGCTCTTGCAATTGTCAAAAAAAAATCCCACAACGATTCCACTACGGTATTTTTGCTTGTCCCCGCACGTTTCCACGTCCATCTCGAACGGTGGAATTCCGGAATTCCACCAACTTTTTCCCAACTCGAAAGCGGCTTAAAGAAGATATTATAATCAAAGAAAACTGAAAAATAAAAAGTTTGAAGCAGGCATAAGGAGTGGGTTGAAAGAGAGCAGATGCAAAAACTTGAATTCCGGCCTGAGTGTTAATATAATTCCTAACAGGGAAAAATACACAAGAGTTTGTCATATGTCCACAACAATAAATACGAAAGATTATTGTCGGGGAGGATGCATTTGGTAACGTCAAGAAGTACTTGGATCTTGGATCAAGAGCATAGACAATATATTAAAATAGTGCATTCTCGATGCAGAAACTCTAACGAAATCGTCCTTTCAAATGTGAATTCGGAATTTCGCGAAACTCGAATTTCAGTCGATTCCGTTTCGGATTTCTAGGATCTCGAATAAGCATACTGTAGCTGTAGTACGATTAAAATAAGAAAAATACTGACGAGTCATGGGATAAAGAAACAATTCGGGAGTTTAGACGTCAAAGTAAAACGTACGTGAGCCAAAATATATAATACTTACACTTACAATTAAGAACAAGTTAACGCAAGGAAGGTGAATGGAAGTATATTCTCGCCTTTCTTTCCTATTCACTGATTGGCATTCGTCGGCATCGTCTGCTGTTGTCCCATATTAGGAGCCGATCCTGAATTGCCCGATGCGCCCTGAAAACAAAGAGGGATGGATGAATATTAGAGAACGCTTTAAAGCGAAACGCTAGCCCCTTTGGAAAATATGCATATGGTAAGCAAATCCTATGTATCCTATGCTAATTTTGTACGATTGCCGTGGACGATCGTACAAAATTAGCATAGGATGCATAGGAGTTGCTTATCATATGCAAATTTTCCAGAGGGGCTAGCACTTCGCACTCGCTTTCAGCTTTCGTCATACTTTGGCGTAGAATACGTAATATCTTAGCCGACAAACTATGAGCCTGAGCTCCGACATGCGGGAATGAAAAAAAAATGATTTAGCATGTAAGTGAACGTATAGCGTCTTACACAAAAAGTGAATAATAAATAATATTAATAATAAAGGCAGTTAAAACAGCAACCTACGTTTGTACTGTACCATAGCAAAGAAAAACAAAACGTGTGGATGAAATCGATGAAAGAACACTCACTTTATCAGCCCATAAGAAAGCAAGCGAAACAAATAAACAAAAGTCAATTAGTCAATACAATGAAAAGAACCTATCAGCAATATACCGAATATCTACCTGGTTCTGCTTCTTCCTTCTACAGTACTTTCTGTGTGTGGACCAATGTCCCTGCTGACATCCCACACTACAGTAGGCGGTATTCCAACAACAGTGATAGATGGCCTCCTGCTCGCACTGCCAACACCACTGCTTCTTCTTGATCGCCGAGATTTCACGCTAGACAAATCAGATAATAAATAAGGGTAATGAACGCATAACTGGGCAATAAATAAAATCATACGCAAAGACAACGGTTTACTCGGACCATATTGCAAACTTATAACGCATGGTGATTCGGAAACTAGAGATTTACTTATGGGACTTATGACTAGGCATACGGAGTTGTAACATCGGCATTTTATAGCCCAAGCAACAAGCAGGGTATTCGTACTGGCAGTGATATAGGAAATTCCTCAGTGCTGTAGGAAAAGAAGGTTTTAGTAGCTAGAGAATAAGCGTGAGGGTTAGCACACCAATTAAAGCGAAATACCTGCCGGTTTTTGAAACGCATCGTGGGTTATTGAATTCTTACGTGTTTATGCTAATTTGTTCGAATTTTTATTCTAATTTATGCTCATTTGCATAAGCTGCATAAGAATGCTGTTGTACTCGATGTGTTTCAAAAACCGGCCGGTATTTTGCTTTAAATAAAAGAGTAACTTCCAACCTTATGCTTTTCTCCCATTTTTGCCATTTCCATTTTCAACGATTCGCGGTACTTTGCTTCCAATTCGGCTCTAGAAAAAATAACGTAATTGACGAAGTCGAACGATTGTACTGAGAACTCTGTGACTTAAAATAAGCAACACTCATCGCGTATAGCTGACGATATTGAACTACCCTTGTATAAAGACTAGAGGCGAACGGTTTTGAAGTGTAAAATAAATACAGTTTTCACTCCACTCACATGTTATTTACACATTATGCGCTGTTTATACAGAAATCAAATTGTTTACTCAGCTTGTGAATTCACATAATAAACGAGGATATTTACCTTGTTGTGTCTAACTCTTCTTTGAATTGTGTGAGCAGTTCCGTACGAATCTTCTGTTGGTCAGCAAGGAATTCTTGATGCAACTAAACAAAACAGGTTCAATAAAAATATTTAAACTAACAAAAATACTTCGCCGGATACGTGGAAAAAGGTAAAACATGAAAAAAATTTCTATGAACGCATCGTGAACAACTGCATTCTTATGCAGCATTTGCAAATGAGCAAAAATAAGAATAAAAACTAGACCCCAATTAGACCCCACGTTGTATAAATGCATAGGAAGGAAGGCAAGAACTTAAGATGCGTTTCAAAAACCGGCCGGCATTTCGCTTTAAAGGGATAGGTTCACCTCGAATTGCACCCTTTTTTATAATTTCTATTGATAGTATGACCTATGACGGTCGAAATGCGAAAATTGCAGTAAATTTCCTTTGCTCCTCGAACCAGGAGCAAACTCAAAAGCTAAGCGACCTCGACCGTAAAACCCTCACCCTCTGTCTTATATTCACCCTCTGCCTATCACAACAATCTCTGCACCACTAGCTTGTCACGCTATTTCGCACTTGTAACACATTTCGCCTACCGTCCGACCTCGGCTGTGGTACGCCAGTTGTTTTATAAATTCGAGGTAGTTTAGCTTTTGAGCTTGATCTTGGCTCGAGGACCAAAGGAAATTTATTGCAATTTTCGCATTTTGACCGTCATAGGTCATACTATCAATAGAAATAATAAAAAAGGGTGCAATTCGAGGTGAACCTATCCCTTTAACAGAACAGCAAATGCTGCAGTTTCGCAAAGTATATGAGAAAATACGATACAAAATTGTTGTCAAACATACTTTCTCAGTCATTTCAACAAGAAGTTTCTCCCTGCTTTGCTGGTAATCAGTCAACCAATGTCTCTGTAGATCCATAATCATTCTTTTCATACGTTCATCCAAAATCCAGGCGTCACCGTCTTGCATCTGAACAAGAACTCTGCTACAATTTTCATTAAAACAAGGATAAGGCGATATCGCATTGTATATTCAATAATGTTGGTTATACATCGCTAACCAACATCATTAACTGTAATTCTTGCCAAATTTTGTCTAGTCTGAGAGTGTATATATCTCGCAAGCCACATGCAAATCAAGTATTAAATGATTTCTAAATTTCTCCACCGTCAAACCAAATAGGGAAGTCCTTGCTTTTCTACCGTCTGCCAGCTCAGCCAGCTGTGAGTCTGAATAAAGGGGGTGATATTTTTTTACTTTTGAAACACAATGTGAAACGATACCTGTTCCTCATGTTCCTCTACCATAACGTGAGCTTTTCCATCATCGACAAGATCACCGCCTGGCATCTAAACAAACAAACAATACTATATGAAAAGAGACGGTACTGTACCCTGTATCTGTATAACCTCTTTTGAATGCAACACGACATTACTGTAAGAAACTAGTAAACACTAGATTATTGTACATTGATGTACCTGCATGTGATGCGTTTCAATGTGATCGTTGTGCATATCGGGAGGCAAATCGGAGGACTGCATCCTGAAAGATTTCGATTTCACACGGAGCAAATAGATTTGAAACAGGGGTTTGCAACAGCGAGTGCTCGCCACAAATGAAATGGTGGTCTATTGCCTTCATTCTAACAGTGCAACAAAACATAAGAAAGACACAATACAAGGAAAATATACATCAAAGCAAAAATGAGTCGTGAAATGAAAGAAAAATGGACGCCAAACGATTTTTGAAAAGCCTACAGGAGCATACGAATTACGAAAGCAAAATGCAGACTTTCCGATGTTTAGCGCAATTTAAATCCACTGTGCGTTCACAGGTACCGCCCTTTTTAATGCGCGTTCGACAGAGCTGGTTTTTCTTTTTGGCTTGGAATCCACACAAAAAATAAAGTTTTCGTTTTTTATATGATTAAAAAAGTATGCCAATACAACTTACAATTGTTCACGTGATAGGGTCCGTAAGCACGTGCCGTAATCAGACCGGCAGCTTATTTTACACCATGCTAAAAGCGTTGTCCTTAATTACAATTAGTTTTTATTTTGTGCACGGTGTGTTTTCGCTTACTAACCCTCTAAGCAATGTAGCAGATTCACAGATAGATTGAGTTATTGTTGAAGCTTAAAGTATTTCGGAATAGCTCTCCCTCCCGAACGCTTAGCCAATTTTTTTTTATTTACATCCCAAGCACATCCTTGTTCCCTATGATAGCTGGGGATATTGTCTGATGTTTCTGTTGCAAATGAAAGTACTGTGTGAGTAACTAACGCGTTGCCTCGGTGTATATTAATCCTCAACTTATTGGCACCTTATAGGACCATGAACCGGGCGGCCCCACGACTTGCGTCCCTCCGCAGGCTTTTCCAGCAGAAGCGCAATGCAGGAGGCCATCACGAGGTATAGTAAGAACGGTGTTTCATTACTCATTCGCATACATATCTTTGAGCGACAATTATGTTCTTGCATCATAGCATCATTACTCATTACTCATTACACTACCTTATTGCCAGCTATTGTACATGAGAGGTTAATTTCTACACAATAAAACGTTAGCTAGGTGTGGGAAGTATCAAGGAATACGTTCATGACTTCGACTCTGGTTACAGGTCGTGAATCCCGGACCAAATGTGACCTTCGATTTGATGCCTGTTCCTTTCCAACCATACCAGAAGGTAATCATTCAATGATTTTTGTTTGGTTTTCCGTGTTAGCGTCTCAAAAATTCTAAATATCTGCTCTCGTGGCAGAAGCTTTATTTTTTGCTTTCGATCATACCTTGCTTTCTGAACGATAATACTATTACTCAATGAAAAGGTCAGTGCACTTTGTTATCCTAATTTCACGATTTTGCTAATATTGAGTACTTTCTTTTTATTGCTTTTTTTTAGGTATATGGAGAGCTCCAAGCCAAGTTCAATGCCTACTTGGCAGTGTCAGCGGTTATGTTCGTTTCTGCCTTCTCTGCGGTATGCTTTTGAACCATTCATTTTAATACGAGTACCACCTTTTTTTTGTATTTTACCTTAGATAGGAAGCATTCAATCGCCAACTACGGAATTTTACCGCCGATTTCTTGTTTCCTTATTTCATTCTCCCCAGTACCGCTACTTCATTGATGTGCCCTAGTTGTTTCAGGCTCTTTACTACGATTTGTTCCGTTATGAGGAATGCTTCCGTCCTCCTAAGGCCTACCGCAACAGAAACTAGGATTTTATATTGAAGGAAGATGTGCGAAACGGAAAAAATGCTAGATATAGAATAATAAAGTTGTTCGATCTGATCGTTTATTCGCACGTTGAATTTGAGAAGTGATAAGTTGGTGTCGATGATGTTGCATGGAAGACCCGCTGTGATGAACGAGGGCGTAGGTTTGTTAGGAAACGGATGTCGCATCAGTTTGTGGGCTGCCTGCTGTTTTTAGACACGCGTCGATCCACTGAAAATGGTAAATGAATATCATAGGAAATAGGTGGCGAATCACTGTTTGTTTCGTGGACCAGCCCATTTGGTGACCTGTTGATGACCAAATTTCATCGAAACCGTCATCCACTGGACACCAAATGGTCGCGAACCAGTCGGAGATGATACTTTAGTTTTCTTAGAGCGTGTTCGAGGAATTGGCACTACTGTATTTGTTCGGAGCGGAGCGCATTATGTTCCCTGATTACTACCACAAAATGTACCGCGAGAGGGTTATGAAGTTGTATCTCAATCCAACAAGGAGTACTGGTCACGTCTTGGCGTTGATACTCTGGACCCCATCCCTGAAAAAGAGTTTGTTACGTTTTATTGGTTGCGCTGGTATGAAGACTATCGAACTCGTATTTGCTCCAGACCTCTGCTTAAAAAAGTCTGAACAGTGTAGGACTGAATTGCCTGTGAATAAAGCTTTTGAGACGTGAAGGTTTTATACAAATAGTTCACATCGTGTTTCACTCACCTTCACAAATGATATCCTAATTATACACATCTTTTGCAAGTCATATACATTATTGTAGCCTGCGGACCGGGCGTTTTGTAGCAAAGAAGAGAATATACTGAAGTCGAAGATACGGTAACTAGTTCCACTGGGGATTCGAAGCACTGTGTGGGATGCCTGAAAATTGAGAGACTTGTATTACGGTAGTCGACGTGTTCGGTGTTACAAGTCTTCAGAATCAGTGTCAAGATTAACACAAATAGGTACCATTCCAAGTTTAATATTGCAATTTCTTGATTGGACGAATACAGATGCATTGGATAGGTTAGTGATTTCCACGTCACGATTTTCTGTGTAGACGAGACGGATACCTGGAATTACGATAGTCAGCTTTTCCCAAATGTTCTCTCTCATTTCCCCTCCCCTCTCTAGTTCCCTCCACCACATCTTATTATATAAAGGAGAAGAGTTTACTTTTTTGTTTGTGTGAACATAACGAAACCTGTTCATAAAGAAAATTTTCTATTGGCATAGAGCATAGCATACAAAATCTTTGCCGCTGGCGAGATTCGAACCCACAGCAGCGCACAACCTCTCGATTCATAGTCCAACGCTCTACCTGTTGAACTATGCTAGCTTATCACAAGGATAATCCTCTGCCCAACATACAACACCGTCAATGGCAAATTTGCATGGTAGCATTAGTCGAGTGGAGATCCAAACTGATTATTATACGTTTCAACAATCAGAGATGCGTGAATGTGAGGGAGGAGAAAGAGCCGAGAGTTAACTTTTTGCATTGTAGCAATTCTTTTTTAAATAGGGAAACAATCGGCCGAAGGCCGATTCCTCCAGTCGGAGAAGAGCCCGTAGGGCTCTTCGAACGGCTGGTATAATATATATCCAATCTCTCACTCCCTCCCTGCATCGCAATCTCTCTTCTTTACTGGATAGAACTACAAGGATCCTCTATTTTCTAAAACAACTTGTTACCTTTTCCTATATGCCTTCTTGTTGTTTCAATTGTTGTATTTCGATTCACATTCGATAAAAGACCGAGGCAAATACGAGCCTCAGAATTTGAGGGATCCGTGAACCCGTCCACCACTACGCACTTCTCAGACACCTGAATTGTGCGGATTACGGTAACACGACGATCTCTGAAGGTCGGAGCACCCAAGACGATAAGGGTTCGAAAGACCACCCACGGCGATGAAGGAATGAAGGACCACCCATTATGATAAGGAAACACCCATGATGCTGAGGGATTGGAAGACCACCAAGATTATTAAGGATGATGACCACCCATGATGATGAGGGACCACCCACGATGAAGTACAAAATGCTAGTTGGTGGTGGGAATTTTATTATTTTCTCGGCAATTTTTTGATTTTCCTATGCTATGGACATATTCACTCAGTTCAAAACTAGAAAACCCACCTTGAACTGTTCTCCAACCCTCGTATTCAGCTCATAATACATAATATTGGCCCAAAAATGTTTCGTTTCCGCGAATAATTTGTTGAGCGGAGAAGCGGACATATGTTGATGAGGAGAAGGTATCGACTCGTCATCTAAAAGGGAAGAAATGAGCGGACTACTTAGAAAACATACGGATTAGAAATCTCCTTTCTCCTACTGCCTGAAAAAGAAAAGGTACTGTAAATATTTGTAGCATCTGTGTATCTACTGCGGTAATATTGCTAAACAAGTTTACCCTTGGACACGCGTCAATGTGGGTTCACTAAAAATCACCTAGCTTTTATCTTTTAGTTTGTTTGTACACAGGTAAAATTAGACAAAGAGAATGACAAATACTTCATGAACTATTTCCTAGTGGAGCTATTCAGAACCAAGAGGAGGATATCGATCGAAATAAAAAAAATAAACAAATTCAGGAGAAATGTAATGAAAGAATAGCAAAATAAGTTGCATGCCTAATTACATAGCATTAATGCAAATAAACTTATTATTCATAAACGAATTGTTGTAAAAAATTTTCCAACTGTATCGAAAATAGCGAGTTTACATATATTAGAAAAACACCCCGTTTCGCAGACTAGGTGGTCTATCGACATGGCCAGGACTCTTCAGTATGAACTATGAACCATACCACTCTATTACTAACATATTAATACTTATCTTTACCGTTACTTATATGTTAGTTATATAAGTAGAGTAAGAATCAAACTAGATGATAAGATAATAAAGAAAAGATGTGTGTACGTTTATTGTTTATAAGTTCTTTTCAGAAACATACATCCTTGGAGTATGAGATATTGGAGAATTTGTCAATATAATAACAAGTCTTCTATCCAAGCGTTAGGAATTTTAAAACATAGATCGATCAATTCAACTATGTTATTTACAAGAGAATTGGGTAAAACACACCAAAATAAAAAATAACCTGTAAAACCCATTATTAATTTTGCTCAAAACAGTTTGTTTCATAAAATCGTTCCAAAACTCATTTTTCCAAGACAATTTTTTCGGCATACTTGCAAACCCCATAAGTTACTCACAATACCCACCTTGTGTTGCTAAGTTTCTCTTGCTACTTAATTTCCCTCTTTTTTTCTCTTTGGATAATGGGGTTTGCAAGTATGCAAAAGTTCCTTGCAAGTATGTACACGAGGTACCGTACTTTGGAACTAAGAATGAATATATAACATGAGAAATTATAAAATCGTTCCAAGACTCATTTTTCCAAGACAATTTTTTCGGCATACTTGCAAACCCCATAAGTTACTCACAATGCAGTAAGGCTGCTAAAGTCCCTGACTTTAACTTTTCCAAACTAGTTTATTGCGCTTTTTCTACCAATATACCCATTGAATTGTCAATGCAGAAATGACTAATAGACTTGTTTTTCCAATTACATTACACAATTTTTAAGGTGTTTTTTTTTTAACTTTTTACGATCCTTTGCAATATAACTTTGCAAAGAAGTTTCAGAGAACTCTTTTTTTGGCTCTTTATGTAAAATAGGAATATCATAAATCTTTGGAAGACAACAATTTGCTTTCTCTATAGAAAATACATTCTTGTTTTCGAGAACCATATATTGGTATAAAGTATAAAACACAGTGGAGTAATCGCAAACTTTGTTAAGATAATTACCAGATAGAGCCATTGGACTATGTCCCAAATGCATAGAAGGCGATGCCGAATACATAATTGGAGAGGTAGATGTGGGAGGGGAATAACCCGCCATTGAGGCACATTCCAGTGGGGAAGTCGACCCACTCTGCAATTGGGAATAATTAGCATATAAGTACAGTAGGATACCATAAGAAATTGTAAATAACATAAAAATAGGAAGCGCGCAGAACCATTTCGAGACCTCGTGGTGACGAAGTTTCCTCGAAAGCCCTCAGGAACTGGTCACCAAGTGGTCGTTAGATGACCTGTGTCAACACATCAATTTTTTTCCGGTTCTACTTTCTTTTTGGTTCTAATTATTCTGATTTACTGTGAACGAATTTAATGTGAACACCTTGACTGGTACCTTACATTACAAGTAATTCTTGTGAAAACTAAACAGGTAAACGGAATAGCCGAAATACACAAAAGCTGTATGACCATTTGGCAAACAGACTCTAAAGGTCACTTGACGACTATTTTTGATGATTTGGTCACAACGTGGTCACCAAACAGTCATCAAATAGTGAGATCAGCTTTTATCTATGATACTTTATTCAAGGGCTGCCAGAGCTCTTCTGTCTCTTCTGTATTTTTCCCCAGAAATCAAAACTCACGTGATAACTCGGAGAAGGCGTTTGAAACATCTGAAAAGTAGTTTTCAGTTAATTATGGTCTTCATATTTAAGTATTCAAATAACTTAATAATTACACCCCCAAGCTACTCTCCCACTTGCAAACCTAGGGACCATTATATAATAAACTTGCAACACTTCCGCACAAGATTCCTTCCCCACTCAACTATTATAAAGTAGATAACTATGTTTTCTAGTCTGACATCACTCATAATAAACAGTGTGTTTATCAGTGATAAGGCATTTCCGGCCACAACTAACTGTTTATCACCGATTATTCAATTAAGAATATAGACTAGCTTATCAAAAAGTAAACTCAAACGGAAATAATAGTATACCTGGAAAATGTGAATGGTTAAAGTTTAAAATCGATAAATAGAATATAATGATTTGATAAAATAAAATGAATGCTTTCGAAGGCTTACACATGACAAGTGTAATATTCACAGTAAAACCTGATGGAAATTAGGTTTACCTTTAATTCATTTGACTAAAGTCTTACGATGCGCTATTTATTAGAAACTAAAGCAAAGCCACAGGTTTGCCCCGATAGTCGTAAACTACGTGTGTACTAGAGTATGTAATTATTTAGAAAATATTCTCATAAGCATCTATTAGGATTTCGAAGAACCTTTCCTGGACCCTAACTTCTACATCCCTTTTATATTAATAAAAAAGCCAACCCTTCCAGAATCTATCCTCTGATAGTGATAGGGATTGATACAAATATGGGCACTTCGGCTATCGTATGGGAAATTACACTCGGAAATGGCACGCAATTCCTGCAAAAATGAATAATCTATATATAATAATACATATCACAAAGTATGATAAAAAAGATATCCTAGGTAACCAAATCGTGACAAACTCGTGACCAAGTTTCTTCGAAAATCGCCATCAGATGGTCAAACAGTCTCGAACCAGTCACCTGACGGTTTTTTTCGGTAAAAACCACTTGGTGATGGGCCAACGACGGTTTTTTTCTGTTTCTTAATAGATCCTGCACCGAGAGGATCAATGTATTCTAGAGAGCAAGTCTATGGAGATTAATGCATAAGCCTATGAGGAACAAATGAATGCATACTGCATACAGAGGAAGCAATTATGTTCTCCTTGAAACATATTAAAAAAATTGACTATCTTACCTGATGTGACTGAAGATCAGGCCATCTCCACACTTTACAGTAAATGACATGCGGTAGACCTTTTTTGTGCGAAACCTGGAATTACAGTAAACATTTATACGAAAGAGGAGTGGAACATGGCTACAATTTATTCACTACTAATTCGGTAGTCCCACTGCGCAGGCAAATATCAGAGATATCAACAAATCCACTCAATTATTCTCGAACTGTGATTTTTCCTTCTCCCCCATGACTTGAGAATTATATACCCTAATGAGGGTTCCCAAGTAGGGTGAACACAGTATTTTGGAACTACATTTACTGCAATTTACTGTATTTTGGAGCTTTGAAGAACCCTAACCAGCCTTGAATAAAGAAGTTCGCTCAACCACAATTACTTACAATTTCTTGCCTACAGACACAGGATATAATTTCTGGAAAAAAACTGTCTTTGGCCAATCAACAATTGGTGACTAGATTGTGACCATTTGGTACAATCTGATGACGGTTTTCGATGGAACTTGTTCATGATTTTCGATGGAACTTGTTCATGAATTGGTCACGACTTGGTCATCAAATGGGCGGGCCGACGGAAAAAAAAACAGAGAACCGTTACCAAACCCAGTCATTATGCACCTGTAACCTCCCATCGAGACTCTTTGGTATCGTCACACAGGGTGAATGTTGTGAGGGATGAGAGAGTGCCCATTCCAAATCATCCAGTGTCCCTTCGCCTTCCCCTCTTTTCTTCTTTTTTAGTTTCTTTACAAGGGAATCCACTGCGCGCTCCGCCCACTTCTCTTCCTCTTCGCCTGCAAATATGCTAATTTATACTTTGACCGTACATCACAGATCACAGTACTACAGCAATATCCATAAAAGAGGCGGAGCTATGAATTAATTAAATGCAGCGTAGATTACTCTTAAAATGAACACAATCCGCTAGTCAGAAGAAGAGAGCAACACATTTCGGTTTTCTCTACATATTTCTGCAAGTTGCTGGTGTGAATGAAATTAGGCAGCACACTATGGAATTGTCCCATTCATCATCATCTATCAATGATCATGAAATGATGAAATCTATGCGTACAATAAAAATTTATCAAAATACAGTATTACTATAACAATTATTGTAATTGTCACCTTTTACTAATAAGTATGAACTAATCACGAAACCTGGAAATAAACTATTATTTATTACCTTGTTTCCATCCGAGCAACTTCTTCACAGCGGGTCCGTGTTGCCAGTTCAACAAAGTGTTCATTACTCAAAGTTGAATAATAAAACAAATCTATAAAATCAAGCCAATCGTGTACAATAAGTTCAAAAGGTACAACTTCAAAGACCTAAGAAGTCCACGATTAAAAATATTCAATTTTACAACTAAAAAAGTTTGTTGTCAACGTTTAGGAGAGCAAAACCATCTCAAGGAACCTTTTTACAAACAAAGCCTATAATACGAAGGACTACCAAAAAGACTGAAGGACACAAAATCGGCGGAACCAAAGAGGTAATGACTAAGCATTTACGCTTTCAAAAGATCCCATCTGTATCAAGTGGATACGCAACGCATTGCAGGTCTGCATCGGGATAGTGAGACTCTATTCTGCATGTCTGACCAGTCCTACTGACTCTCCTTCTCTCCACTCTATCCTTCCTTGATTGCTTTGGCACTGCAGGCCTGATTAAGCACAAGTGCACACACACACAAACTGAACCCTCAACCTCTCAAAAAGAACACATGATACCTTTTAGTCGATCAACACACGCAAGAAAATGATTCACAGTAGCATGTTTAAAGCGGTATTGTAGGTGGTTTTTGAAAGGAATACTAGTGATTTTCAATCTGTGCTCTACGTAATCTTCCTCTTCCTACCCGAAAATGCATTAACGCATGCAAAAGAACAGTGGGTCATTACTAGTAACCAAGTGTTTCCGCCCAGGCTTTTCGTTGTAAATTCACATAAGTTATCCTCTACCCTCCAACTATACCGTAGACGCAACCAAATAAACACCTCCGACAATTCCAATTATCTATTATTTAATATAGGGTGGAGGTTGATTTTTGAAAGAAAATCTATTGATATGGACATATGCATCTGCATCCTCATCAAATTTTTAGATATAAAATGGTCAACTGGTAGTTTAGAGATGAAGAAAATTATAATTCTACAGCAGAAAACTACAATAGCACTTAGGATAATTATTATTCTTTAAAAAAACCAACAGACGCTACTGTATGGTTCCATAGGCACTGGCTACATCACTTAGAACACAGATACTGTATAAAGACTGTCAATAAAGATGAGCGTCAATAATATACCTACAGTAATATAACAAAAAATATCAACTAACAACAATGAAAACAACCTGTAATTTGAACAAACAAAAACTTTCTACTCTACTAAAGCACTATTTCTAATTGAACGCTAATAAACCTAAAGAGATACGAAATGCTCCACCAAAAGGTTACGGTAGTCATCGTCATTATTCTGTTAAACAATAAATACAGTACCGTATCCTCAACCAATATAAAACTATTCTTTCTTCGACGTGAGTAACCGAGTTGTGGATCTACATTACAAAATCAAGTTACAGTCGAAGAGAAAGTAAATTAATGAATATTAAGCAATGACTACAAAACGCCGAACACCTCAACAACTTGTTTTTTTCATAAACGAGAACATCCCTAACATTACAGTAGTCGCGTTACTGTAATCTCTATTATATTCCCCTCTCCGTCCCTCCATCTACTCTTCCTTGTCTGTCTTCTCCTTGCTCTCTCCATCCCTCTTCTCCTCGGCAGCGATACTGTGCAATTGGAATAACTTGGAGAGTTCCTTCCATTCAGAGACTGGCCGACCTTCATCGATCAGCCTTCGGGCCACATCCAGGCCTGCACCCATCACATTGAGAAGGACACAGCCCACCACCTGAACAGACAACCGACTAGAATAATATGCAACTGCTGATGCAACATACAACAGCCACAAAAATTAGGAAAACTTATGAACCTAAGTCTCCTAAGTAATAGGCAACTTAAGTCCAAGCCTCATTGGTCCTCATGCTAAGGTCTGAGGTTCTCTTCTTAGGGAGGTTGAATCTATGCCGTCAGCTCTGTCTCAATCACTTGGGGTGCTAACTTGTTGGATTCTTTGCGATAAATATTGGTACATACAATAACTCTAAGATACCTTAGATACCTAAGGTATCTAAGGTGCCGCACCAAATGAAACAAACTCAACCACCAACCTTATCTCCCTCCGAGTAGAAGATCACTCCCTTGTGGTACTTATTCGGTTGATCGTCATTCTGTTTCGCATAAACTGATACAGTATTCAAAGAGGAGTCGGTCTTGCCCACCGCATTTATGTGCAATTCTGGGCCGAGTTTCGTGAAGAATGACGGCTGACACCTGAAATGGTTGAACATTTATAATACAAGATAAATAACGAATTACAGAATAAAAGTAAGATGTACGGAATCCTACAGAGAATGTGAACGAAAACATTCCGTCATACTTCAAAATAAAAGAGAACACAGAACAATGCTGATCAATGGAACCCAGTAAACGAGCAAACTACCAGCCGAAGTGACCGACTATGACAAACAATAATACCAACCAAAATTTCTTGTCCGCCGCGGTCATATTCGCTCCGGCAAGTCGTCCTGTGATCTGAGCGTTCTCCCAGTGTTCAACCTGAGAAAAACTAGTTAAGACGATTCAAACAGTACAAAGATAAGGAAATGCAGTTCATATAGAAAGAAACTCTATGACTTGAGCATTTACGTATTGAATTGCAAAACTATACATTATAAAAATTGTACTCTAATAGTCAACTAAACGAACCCGTCTCCTTCCCAGTGCTCCCGAGTCATATGCACATGCATCTCCCGCACACCACACTCCGGGGGCCACTTGTAGATGATCATCGCCAAGGTACCCACCCAACTTCTTGTCCACCTACAAACAAAGCAATTGGTAAAAGAAAACAATCCAGTTAGCATGCTAACATAAGTCACTGATCATCCTGCTTGAGCACATCCACATGGTCGCGCTATATTCACAGCAGAAACGGAAGCGGTATGGTACCTTTCAGATAACGATATAAACGTGTGGTACAAAAGCTCGTCGACCGTTGGCAGCGTTGCAAACGCTTTGCTACAAGGAACTGCGGAACTGCCATAGTGATTGTTTTGGAAACGTATACTTAGAATTAATAACGCTACCAACACTTTACCAAAAACACTACCTTAACAGTGTCAGAAGCAAGCTGTACATTAGGCTCGACTCCAGTTGCGAGGACCACATAATCAGTGCATAATTTCGAACCGTCCGAAAGGGTTATATGAATCTGAAATTATAATTTGATGCGGAGCTAAGCTTACGGTAATCAGAACTAACAAACACGGGAACACTGCACAAGAACCAGACCACGTTGCGCCTAACAGTGGGATGTCTCTAACGCTTCGGCTCAATCAGCCTCCTGGTTGACTACCATATGTTGACTAACAAGAGGGCTCACTTATCGATTAGCTAACAAGGTAGCTAACACGTACTGACCTTACCTTCTTCGTTTCCGGATCTGCACTCACTGCCTCCACAGTGGTCTCCGTCTGAACATCCACTCCGAACGTCTTCACACTGTCCGTCGCATGAACGGAGAGATGTTTGGGGAGCACGTTGGCAAGGAGGCCGTGCTCGGGAATCACCTAGAAGACATTAAAATGAAGTAATACCCAGAAGAGTCCTCTGTCTCTCATTCTCTCTCTCTCTATCGCTCGTGGAAGTCGGCAGTTAACAAAGTATATGAATCCTACTGTACTCTATCAACATACATAAACTCCACTGATAATAGGCAGACAGTGTACGACCAAATAAGTCAATCTACACTCTTACTTGTGTAATATTCGCTTCTGGATATCTTCTCTTTGCTGAATAGGCCAATTCGGAGCCTAGGAAACCTCCGCCTAAACAATAACTATTGAATACTAGCTGAAGGAGGATCTCATCCGGATTAGAACCGCACTTCCGCGCATCA
The DNA here is from genome assembly GCA_036852015.1 of Pelodera strongyloides. Taxonomy (NCBI): domain Eukaryota; kingdom Metazoa; phylum Nematoda; class Chromadorea; order Rhabditida; family Rhabditidae; genus Pelodera; species Pelodera strongyloides. The sequence continues at coordinate 82,105 of JAANDG010000472.1, forward strand.
CTTAGGATAAGTAAAAATCAGTAAGGTATAAAGATAAAACACATAATAAACTGAAATAGAGACTCCCGCCGCTGTTAGGCAATCTATGTGCAGAATGCTAGGCTTGTGTGAAGATACCTAGTGATTCTCCATAACATATCGTAAATGAGATACTTACCAATAATAGTTACCGATGCTCCGCTCTCAATTGCCTTATCCAGTTTACGGTAGTCGTTTGTCTGAACATTGCAATTATAATAATTTATTCGTGAGAACAATTTCAGCAGCAAAAGCGGCGCTAATGCACATAGACATGATAAAAACACACACTGCTTAGGCTTAGGCTTAGGCTTACATAAGACATCGCGGACGTAATCTTATTATATAAAGGAGAAGAGTTTGTCACGGGTTTGTTTTTATGTGCACAACGAAATACCTTCAGAAAGAAAATTCTTCGATCGAAACAGCATACAAAATCTTTGCCGCAGGCGGGATTCGAACCCACAGCATCACACAATATCTAGATTCACAGTCCAACGCTCTAACTGCTGAGCTATGCTAGCTTATGATACGGGTACCGCTGCTCCACATAGAGCACCTTCAATGGCAAATTTGCATGGTACCATTAGTCGAGATCCAGACTCATATCATACGTTTCCCCAATCATAAATGACTTTGTAGACGTGTGAATGTGTGTAAAAAGGGAAACAATCGGCCGAAGGCCGATTCCTCCAGTCGGAGAAGAGCCCGTAGGGCTCTTCGAACGGCTGGTAATAATATATACCTAAACTATCGATTATGAACAAATAAAAGCAACCCGTCTGAATGTAATCATCTTCTCCTTGACTCCATCCTCAACCTTGTCGAATGGAGCAACGATCTTTGGCTTCGCGCCTGAAATAATCTAATTGCTATGGGAGCCCCTTGTAACGGAGCATAGAGCAGCCTAGATCATTAGTTCAATGACAAAATCAACATCGTAAGACTGTCACCCCATACAGCTTGGAGAAGACCAGGGAAAGTGGGCGGGCGAAACCTGGGCGAACCCCTTTTTTTTCGCCGCGAACCAGCCGTCGCGTCCAACATAAACTTACAGACACTTACCAGTTGCCAAAAGGCACTTGTCGTACTTGATCTTCGTTCCGTCATCAAGTACAACCTGCTTGGTCTCTGGGATCAGTTTCACAACCCTCCGCTCCCGCACAAGTGAAACTCCACCATGAGAGGTAGCCTCAATGTCGGACGGAGATACAAAGAAACCCTAAAAGAAGACACTTATTCTTAGTACTTAAGATAAAGTACCGTAATGAACCCGTAATTAACCGTCAATTGCACCGTAGTCGCAAATTCTAGTAAACTGACAACTGTAATGTCGACAGCACCATTGACTGCTAACTTGGCTACTTTCTAATGGCGATAAGTTTAGGTCAATGGCCATGTCAATAAACAAGGCAGCGATGATGTGTTTGTTGTAGATAAAACAAAAACTTACATCCGATTCAAAGAAGATATCCCTCTTCTTTCCGCTCAACGCCTTGTACTCCAAATTCGTACGCGAGTTTTTATCTCCAAACCTATATATATAGTTTATTGATCACATAACCTAAATGTTTTATTTTCTGTTCACTGGTTAACATATATACAACAGAGGGTATGAACGGTAGTTATTTTTCAATTACTCTTAATAATAATAATAATAATAATAATAATAATTTATTGACACATTCTATATAACATAAGTGTGCATCATATAAAATGATGAGAAGGTTGGCAAATTAAGCCACATGTAAGCGTAACGATAAATATACTTCCTTCTATTTTATGTGAGCAGTCTATATTTTCAACATTTTTACGCTTCCTATACATAGTATGACATTATTAATTTTTTTATTACAAGCTCAGTGTTTTACAATAGGATGGCCGTTTGCGATATGTTAAATTGTGTGTTTTCGTATCATCAATAAACTGTGTAAACTATGCACCCACCACCAAAGTTCCTTGCTCAGAGGGGGACGATTGTAGGGAAGCTCCGACTCCGCGCCGATCATTAAAATCTGAATAAAAGGGAAATAGGCTTTTCAGGGATAATGGCAACAGTTCCAGAGTTATTAGGTCGTCTCGGCAGGTCAAACTTTCTGCGTACATTACAGGAAATTCAAAAACCAGCAATCACAGCGGAAGCAGTGCTCTACATAATCTTTGTCGCGGATATAGCCTAGCTGAAACGTACTGCTAACTCCTCTATCTTGGCAGCCTACTCATTGGTGTACCCAGCGAATTAGCATACTCCCTCCCTTGCGGAATACAATCAGCTGCTTGGGTGGTCTAACAATCCCAATAATGAGTATGAATCAGTCAAATCCCACCTTAGCATCAGCATGCCTGGCCCGAATGGAAAGCGACGCATAGTAGGCCGCAGCACCGGATCCAATAAGAAGGTATTCGACAGACTCCGGGAGTCTCTGAACGTAAACTATGAAAATCAAGAGGAAAACGGATACAGTAACGTTCTTCATTGTAGTCATTTTAGATTTCGTCATTTTCTCCCTCCTCTTCAACATAGTACCCATTACCAAATGAACACATCGTGATAGAAATAAATACCGTAACAGAAAGTTTCTGAAAGTTTTTCTATATTTACAGTTACTATGTAAACTGTCTAACCATACACTGTAACTAATACGTAGGTAATCGTAGCTCTCTGCCCCTTGTTATTTTTTTTTACTTATCCGTGCATTCATGTACTGATTGTTTACAAAAAATATTGAACATATATATCCCACAATCTTACTGCTAGGTCGAGACAACGTGGCAGCAAGATTTGCCTCGAGTTATTAATTCTACAACTTCTGTTATATAAATGTGCGTACAAAAGCATTGAAACAAAAACACTCGATGACTAAACATTTATTGATTGTATCACACAATATATATAACAGAAGATGCAAAAATGATAACAATAAGGCACTTTATAATCACCTCACTATCTGTTCCTATCACATTCATACAAATAAAAAATAGAACTCTATAATCGGGATATTCTGCAACAATGGGGCATACACGTCATATCAAAGCAAGACTGTTCATGAAAAAAGTTAGAAACAAACGGGGAAGAGGGACTAGCTTATTTTCTATCCGTCATAATGCTACGGTGCTAATCTAACGAACGCCACAGCTATCGTAGCATAGGTGACCACCAGAGCTACCGTAGCTTAGATACGCAGATACGCTTTTAGGGGAAAATTGCTCAATATATCCACTTTCGGGAAAGAAAGGGGGGCTAAATGTCACTTAGTCACTTTGAAACGGGTATACCGAAAGAAGAACAGAAAAAATCGCAGGTACCTAGCGCGCAGGGAGATAGACACAAGCGCGCACACTACACATCTATAAACTACAACTATTATTCGTCTAAAGCTATCTAGTTCTATGCAGAGTCAGTTTTGCCCTCCTCAGCTGAGGGAGTTTCAGGTTCAGCCTTTGGGGGAACAGCTTCTGCCTCTACCTCAACAGGCTTGGATTCCTCATGCTGAGTCTCAGACTTCTGAATCGGACAAATTGGTTTCAAGGGGGCTAGCTGAAGCCAGTTATAATCTTACCGTTGGGGCGGTGGGTCAAAAACTGAACAAAAACTACTGTATTTCTCACACTTTTCACGGTCTACAATAAAAGCAGTCGTTTTTTCTGTTTCGGACACATTTAAATGTCCAGTGTTTCCAATGAAAAACTAACACATAAATGTAATTTTCTCCCATATTAGAATTAACCCACGTGCTCTGTGGATGTCTCAGCAGCAGCGGCTGGTTTCTCTTCAGCCGGAGCTGCCTTCTCCGTGCTAGGGCTCGTTCCCGATGAAGAAGCCTCTGCTGACTCTTCAGCCTATATAAGAGTTGCTTGACTTTAGAAACTACATTTCTATAACATCATACTCTAAGTATATTACGGCATCAGAGTCAGTAAAACAGTTGGCAAATCATCCTGCGCATGATGAACGAAAAGACGTATTCATGTACTAAACGCTGTCGCCCTACAATAACTAGCACCTGAACGCAACGCAAAACATACCTTAGCAGCCGCCGGCGTCTCTGATTCACTCGGTGTGGAGGGAGCGGCTTCCTCAACTGGGGCAGCCTGGAATAAACTAAATGAGGAAACTAGCCCGACACCGCAATCACTGGTTATACATATTTCATGCGAAACATGTGTGTGTGTGCTACATTTTACATCAGCGTTGTCACGTTGCATTAATCATATTAATACAATACCGGTATACAACTTTAAAATTTGAGCCTACAATTCACATTAGAAGCATCACGACCTTTCCCGATACTAGTTACCAAACAGAATATTATATTATAGCCGCAATGACTATAATATAATATTAATATACGTTTTTTCGACGCTTAACCACCCACCTTCACATGTTCAGGCTCCGGAACGGGTTCAGGTTCCGGTTCCGCTTCCTTTGGTGGAGTGAAGGTCTTGTGGTGCATGTGTTGCCAGTTCTTCTTAATGTTCATGCCCCAAACATCTGTGTAGAAGGCCTGGAAAAGGATTAGTATTCAATGTATTGTTTACAGTAACATGCAAGCAAGTGTATCACTCAACATCCTATCCTTCGAAAACGGGGTTTCGCTGCTATCTAAAAGCTCGAGGAATCTCTGGCGATTGCTACACACGCAGTAAGATATCGTATACGAATAATGGTTCAAAGTCACTTAAAGTTGCCGTAATCTTAATCAAACGACTCACCACTGCAGCCACTGTGAGCAGCACGAAAACGGCGCCACCAACATACGACCCAAAGTCTCCTCCTGCATGCTCGTGCTGGTCCTGATACACACTCGGCACCTACAATTCAATTCTAATCAATCAATGATAAAGGCACATCCAGAGTCACAAATACTGGTAAACAGCAGAAAACACTCAATTACAGTAGTCTAATAATGCTACGTACACCACACGAATCATATTTTTAAGGACAAAAATAAAGATTGGTCGAACAACTTGCCTAGCCCTAGCAAACATAAACTAACCTTCTTGCGTCCAAAGATATCCTTCTCATACTGTTCCTGTGGTTCGGGAATGTGGACTGGAGGCACCGGGGCATGGCCACCCATCACTTGAGAGGATATGCTCAGACATCTGGAACAAAGGAAAAAAACATGTTTATGGGTATGGATATGGAACTATGGAGCAGTAACAGCACTACAAATATATAAAAAATAGATTACTGAAATATAAAGCGAACTGAAGTACGGGTATGCAATATGACGTCATAAAACAATCAGAAACAGAAAATACAAAGATCTATCTGAAAAAAAGAATAAAACATAACAAATAAATATTCACCTGATCGGAGACTGTGCTACAACAATCCTCTGGCGAAGTGTGGCACACAACAATCGGGAGAGCATCACCTGAATATAAAATATTTATATAATAAGATTACATTAAAATGGAAATACAGACAACGAGATCCGGAAAAGTACACATCATACAGAGAACCGTGAACCAAAATTCAGATTTAAATGAAAAACGAAACAAGACGCAGAAAATTACACTACAAATAAAGTACAGAAACAAGATATCGGGGCAGACGGGAACTGCAACATTAAGTAGAAAGATTGAAACATACTGTACAAAATTATTTACTTAAACACAATGAGAAAATTAGATACTACTTAGTTAGTTGAATATCAGACAAACCCGTAAATCTTAAAACAAAAATTTTTGGCGAGCGCTGCTCCAAGGTCCGGGAAACCCACGTAGAAGAACCAAACACACCGTCAAAGTACTTAATTCAGCAAATTGGTAACCACAGAAAGAAGAACACGCTCACTTTTGGTTACTTTTACGCCAATATTAAGATTAGGTGTAGTTGTAAATTAACAAATCAACACATATATATACATATAATAGATACATCGTTACGTCAATACATAAATTTTATAAATTATTAAGTCAATACACATAATCAATAAATTATCAAGTCACTAGGTGTAATCGATAAATTATTAATTAGGGCATACAAATGATATCCAAAAAAAAATGTACAAAGTGTAAAAAGGATCAGCTTAGCTGTTGGTGGTCCGCGTCAGCAGTCAACTTCGTGCAACAATATGTTGTGTATGTCTTTGCAATTGTGCCGCGAGATCACCAGAAAGGGAACTACGCAATCCAACTAAATCCAGAGCAAAAGGAGAAAGAGGAGGAGAGATTTCAAGAAGACGACCTGCAACCAGAACAATATTTATTTTTCATCTTTGACGCATACGCATTGAATAATTCATTTGACACACAACGACAACGGATTTGAGGTTTTGGGTTTGGGTTTTATGCTATTCATTTATTCTTTTTATTTTGTTAGGGCCACCATATAAAGTAACACAATATACAGAACCCAAAGAAGCTAGTGATAATTTACATATTGCGATCAATTTGTCAAACCAAACTTCTTATAAGTACAAAAAGTCACCCACTTGTATCGGGTAAATTATTCTTGTCCTTCCATCCACTCACAATATTGAGTAGCGCCGTGTGATATCCAAAATTCTTACTCTGCGCATCATCTTTTTTCAGGGCAAAGTCGAGAAGGACGGGGAATGACTGAACAATAAAGGCCTTGTTTATTTGTTTATTAATTTTCACTGATGTACTCTTAGAGCTTGTATTAGTTCACTTATGCGGTGATCAAGCATGGAAGCAGTCAGCGGGACTTGGACTGCCAATGCCTCGTCACTCGTCACGAAATACCTCCTACAATCAGTACAATCCCGTTCTCAGTACAAAAATAACCATCAGTCAATAAGTGTTCATATTATGAATACACAGTAAACCCATACATACCTCCTTGCAGAAAACCCTGCTCAGCTCAGGCGTGTCTCTGAAGCTGTTCAGAATAAAGGGTATGTTCCTTTGGACATAAGTCGAGATGACGGTCATCATCGCTTCTCCCATATGTGAGGGACGGGGTGCGTAGGAGAGGAAGAGAACCGAGAAGTCGGCGGACACACACTCCACGCCAATCAGATAGGAGTGCTGCAATGATATAATTAGGTTTACTGGTAACTGGTACACAATCGAAAACAAAGCAGAAACAAGCAAGCAAAGTAACAAGTTAGAATAAAACTAGCGTCGACCAACACGCAACCTAACAGAGTATTTAACTGCTGTTTCGCGAGGCCGAAACAGGGCGAATCTGGCCCAAAAATCATTCAGCGCGGCTTTCACTTTCCATACATAAGCACAATTTGAAACTCGCTACAAAAATTGAAGATCAGGGACAAATTTGAATTTAGTACAGATATTCGCATGCAAGTAGCTAATACGTGTACTAATTCAAATTTATCCCTGATCTTAAATTTTTGTAGCGAGTTTCTCAATGAGTTTCTATATGGAAAGTGAAAGCCGCCCTGAATGATTTTTTGAGGTGTTTCGTGCTTCCGAAACAGCAGTTAAATACTCTATAAGGTACGGCGATATGACATATGATAAACCAATGACAGATGTATAGAGAGAAAATCAGCACGAAAGTTATAAACGTTTACAATCGTCTTGATTTTAAGAAGCTAATAAATCCAAAAAACTGCAGTATAAAAACATTTCAATAAATGTAAAAGTATTTTGGTAACATAAATTAGGAAAGGAATATATGTTATTTACAATAGAACATATTATCCTGCTATACAAACAAACAGACAAATGAAACCAGAAAGCTAAAACTAACAAAAACGAGGACTTACCAAGCACGATGTACTGTTCGGTGGGTCGACAAAAAATTCCACCATCACATCAATAAGTTCCTTCCCATACGCTGTGCTCATACCGGGCTGAATTTCATCAAGTTCAGTAAGTTCAGCTTCAAACATCTTATCCACAAATATAAATATATCATCAACTATAAAAGTAACTTAACACAAGTAGCATACAACATACGTACAATTAAACTAATCCAAGCACAAAGTACACTCACAGAGCAAATGAGATAAACAGTGCCTATCAAACAAACTGACCTTACTCAACCACTGTGTGATTAAATTGAAGATGCCCAACATTGGATATTGCAGTGCGAAAGCCGCTAACCGGAATAACACCTGTAAAGAAGGGAGTGGTACAATACATCAAAAGCACAACGCACAAACGATAAAGGGAAAGTTTCCGTAGCTCGTCCTAGAGGTCTGATATATAGTCACATTCGAGCATACTCATTTCCCAGTCCGTCACCCCAAAAAAAGATTAAAAAAAAATAGTAAGCTTTTAAGTAAAAACAACTACTCACACAAAATAAAACGCAAACAAAGAACCCACTCGTATCCGATAATTATGAAGTAGACGATCATTTTCCCTTCCTAGAAATATCGTTTCCAAGTAACTAAACTTGTGCGCATCGTCCTGTTTCGACTGAAAGTTCCCCATGGATGTATACTTATAAATCCCAAAAGATCTCTTCTGTATTAAGAACGGCTTACAAGAAAGAGGGCCAATTAACCTCAATTAACGAACAACAGTCTTCCAAAGGTTTACAAAAAAGAAAGACCAGCTAACAAAGTAAAACCAAAAACCAAAAAGTACCAAAAAGTAGTCCGCCAGCATATTGAGCAGGTGCAGTTGCTGTATTTCACTTAACCGTGATGACCTCTTGTCCACCATGCAGAATATTTGATGATCGATCATGTTCTGAAGCTTTACAATGTAAAGAAACCACACAGATATCCAATGAGGGCCCAATTACATTTGCGGGGAACCGAAAATTGACGCAACGATCGACTTGCACTTTGCATATCTGCCACAACTACTACATCCTAACAAAGACATTCATAATTAATTCTGACAAGTTTCAGGTCTAAGGTCAAATATTGAACTACTTGAATAACGGAACCAGACACAATTGATGTCTCTTAGAAAACAGTACAACACCACTTTCACAAATGGGCAACGACTAGACATTAAATCGGCTTAACAACCTGTTTTTAAAGGTGTTAGACGCTGAATTCCCAATTTTGTTATTTTCATCTGCATGCAAGATATGTGAATGATATTGCCCATCATCCGTTTCGAAAACCGGCTGTTATAACGCTTTAAACTGATTTCACCTGTAACTCGGCCGACTTGCCCGCACTCTGTGGTCGTCCTCTAACGGCAGCGGTGGCCTTCAAATGCTTCTGTACCATGTTCAGGGCATCATTCACACAGTGGGGGAACTGGGGCTGTGCGGGACTCGCACCCACACTTGGAGGAGGTCCACGACCCCGGATCATAGCAACGCCTGGAATAGTTAACAACTAATCCTGATATGAACATTCTTAAAATTTGCGAACGAGAAACATCGAAGAATTCGGCAGTCACTCTGAACTTATGAATGTAACGAGAACTCGGAAAGCGTCTAAAAATACAAGCACTTAGAAATTTGTGATCTCTAGATCTATAAAAAATCTAGAAAACTAGGGATAAAAACATACAAAAAGGTTAAAGTGCAAACTAGATGTGCCAAAACACAGAATAGAACGCACAGTTTTAAATCACTAGAAGGCACAGCAAGAAATCGTCAGTTGGAAAGTACCGTACAATAGCGGATTAGGCACATACATTCTTTCTTATAGTTACAGTATTATCAAAGTTATTACACTATAAAAAAGAGATTGAACATTTATATTCCAAGAAATGCAAATATATACTCGAACGGTATACTGAACCGAAGGAACCAGGTTGCACAATAATCGTTGAAGGCATTGTCATAGTGTATATTTTTATTCCTATGTAATAATACATTCAGCTAGAGAAGACCGATGGGTCGGCCTTAATCTCTCCAATCCGCAAGACAGACATCTCCGTGCTCATCCCTGAAAAGAGACAAATGAGAAATGAGACCATGACGGCTGATGAAGACAAGTCCAACTAACAGATGCAGCCCAAACATGACATACATACAGTATTCCCGAAGAATGCACGCACGCGTACCAAAGGTTGACAAGGGTACTGTAAGCGCAACGATTACGTTGTAATAGCGCATAGCATCATCACAACAGAAAACTATGCGCAACACAATTATGGTGACCAAGAAAAACGGAATACCCCCAAGCCTTTGAACTCACAGTTGACAATATGTATTTTCTTGTGATTGTAGTGTGCGTAGTTGAGCTCCGGGTTCTTGGTCGTCTTCTCCGTTACCGTAGCCTTCACCTTGACCGCACTTCCATTGAGCAGAGGACGCCCGAATACTGAGAAATTCGAACCACCCACACACAAAACCTGGAAAGATCATACTGAAATTCGAGGAGGACCTCAACTTACAAGCGAAAAAATATTCAAAAACTTTGAAAACTGTCCTACTGTACGACCGTCGAACAAAGTAGGACCCTTTTAAAAACGCAACTGATAAAGGCAGTGTCACAGAGGACTTCGGGAATTTCACTGAATATAACAAACAAAAAGCACAACACGCAAAACAGTTAGAAATAACTCACCTTATCCAGAGTAATCTTGTCCCCAACTTTTAGTGGAAGAGGACCTTCGAGGGAGATCAAATCGCCTTCGCTCACCTAAAGGATCAAATGAGGAAAACATCTCGAGTTGTCCGCGATGAGTTTCAAAACCAGCCGCTATTTCGCTTTAAAGCGAAATACCGGCCGGTTTTTGAAACACATCGAGTACTCCCTGCTTTCTTATGCAGCATATGCAAATGAGCAAGAATTAGAATAAAAAATAGACCCCAATAGACCCCTTTTAGCAGAACTGCATAAGAATGCTGATATTTGAGATGCGTTTCAACAACCAGCCGCTATTTCGCTTTAAAGGACAACCAAAAATGAATTACATATAAGCGAAATAAAGGGGTACGTGGTTATGGATACGCGATACAGTAGATGGTTGTTGCGAATAGAAATACAGCGCATGGACGTCAGCTTACTCATCCATTACTTGTGCAACAACGACAACATCCGTGATAATTGTTGCCGACAAAAAGTCAACGTTTCACGATCTGAATGAAAGTGGCCAATCTTCTTACATTGTTAACACCTGACAGCAAAACAATGCCTGACTTGAAATCAAGCTACCTTGAACTGTCGGCCATTCACGTAAACAATAGCAAATAATCGATTGAAGGGATTTCCAATCTCGGCACCAATCTTACTCGTCACCTCCTGCTGACCAACACCGTCCAATACCTAGAAAATCACTTTCAACCATAAAATACGCGAGAAATTCCCACGGGTCTCAAAATACTTGTAACTATCAGCTCTCCTTCCTCGGGTGCAATCACAATTCAGTGGTGAAATAACAGGTAGCGACCATGCGATGTGAGGATTGTACGTCTAGTGTTACGCAGAGCACATAAAGAAAGTGTGGGTAATAATCGAATTGCTTCAGTGATCAAAGTAAAACGCAACCGAAATGTACCTGTGCGTGTGAAGTGGTAATTCCCCGCTGGATGCATCTGGAGGTAAGGCGCAGCAATGCCGACCATCGATTCATCTATTATCCTCCAGGTGTCTCAGGAAACAACTGAATATGAAAATGTACATATAGGCACAATCGAATACATTATCGACATATTGCCGCAATGTAAATACGTAAATAAATAACGGATAAGATAACGTCGAATAAACAAACAAACATGATGTATACAGCTCAGATAAACTATTTGGTTCAGAAACCAAATATATAAAAAAGTAGGTTGACGAGAAAGGAATATAACGTCTTTATACTCTCAAAGCAGCATAATCACCGACAACAAGGAATAACTAAAAAAGACTTCATGAACGCTTTTGAAAGACTGAATCTCCATATCGATGTTCGCGGTCGTGAATCTGAAGAAAAGACTACTTAAATCAATCTTCAGGAACGTTGCCTCTTAGTTAAGTACAAAACATCTTTACAAATACGATAAAGCTCAATACGAGAACAAAAAATATGAATAAATGAACGCTTTCAGAAAACAAAATTCAGAAGAACTAATCTCTCAATAACAGGGACGACACTCGTGGAAACAGGCCTACAGTATACACCGTATTCCAAAAGATCTACCGTACCTCTTGTGCTAGTTGTGTGAAAGCCGCTCTCTCCTCTTCACTCAGCGCCTTCAATAAACTTTCATCGTCACCACCGATGCCCATTGCCTGAAAATACACATGGTTCCATTATTGCTCTTTCACTGTAATTCCTCTTTCTCTCCATCTGTCTATCTCTCTCTTGTGTACAAAAAAACATAAAAACCATACAAATCCACAAAAAATCGGCAATATCCGGGTTCTACAACGCTATAAACAAGAGACCACTTACAAGGTTTTTAAAAGAAGTTCAATCCAAAAAGCAGGAAAAGAAGCAAAGACCTACCGTCAGTCTTCGATCAATCTCATCGTCATCTAGATCATATTGATGAACAGCATCCTCACAAACCTTAAGAAACGCACTTTCCAATTACACAAGCAATTCAAACTTTGCTAGGATAAAACTGGAACAAGGTGTGACCATTGCATGCTAATGCAGAACTTGTTTATTGGCCAATATTCTGAGCCGTATACCAGTACACTATCTACCCCAAGTGTTCATAACACAAAACTTAACAAAAGCTTACCTTTTTCACATATGACAAATCCTCGTCATCTGAGTCCAACGGTTCTCTACTCTCTTCATCCAATGAGCCGCCCTCGCCTGATGGATCCACTGTAATGATCCTTAGTAAAGCGTAAGTAAGCTAAGACTGGTTAGGATATCGGTTCAATCTATTGGGAATGTCTCGTGACATTTCCGTTAGCAATCCAGTCTATATACTTGTATGTTTCGCAAGTACTTATTTTGGTGCAAGCCAGGAGTATCCCTTGCGTTCACTTAAAAACCACAAGCTTCTGAAGCAAAACGTGGAAGTTCCCTCCACCAAATTAAAAAAAAAAATAGTGGAATGGGTCCGTTTACAATTACCCTGGCTCCATCCTATTTTGTTAATATACATGTAAAGTTTCAAATCAACTTCAAATAATAAATAAATAGACAAATGCCTTATGTAAATGAAAAGCAAAGATACTATCATAGTACGAGACAAAAACAAACCTGGTGGATCCTCAAGTTCTCCACTCAAATATTTCTGCATTCTTTCTTCAAACGTGTCAACACCGGGACCAGTACTCTTCACACCTAAACAATTCATGCTTTGATGACAATTGGTTTAATGGATAGTTTTACATAGCTTCAAGTAACGCTTGCCAGAGCAAGGGCTGGGCCTTATACTACATGCTTCCGTCCGTGTGGTATAAAATACCACATCCATACTTGTACACATAAAATACAGCATCCATACTTGTACACAAAACATAATGCTATTGATAATTCTCAATTCTCAAGTTGTGTAATCGGATAGATAGGTATCACAACCACAACCACATCAAATTTTCCAAATTTCCAATTCACCAGAAAGTTCCTGACGTACGCAGTCCTGGTAGAATTTCTCCGAGCATTCGGCATGAGCCTCACTCTTGTAACACCTGGACAGTAACGTTATAACATAGAATTTTACTCCGAAACATGCGTTTTTGGTCTTTGTCGAATGCACACCGCCTAACAGTATAAATCAAGTAAAGCGTCAGTGCAAGTATAAATCAATAATAACTAACCTGATAGAGCAATATGGCGCATGACACTTGGGACATTCATATTGGTCCCTCTTCTCTTTCTGACAGAATTTACAAGGAATCGGGGCTGTGCTGCAACCAGATACTGATGACGAGGCCTTCATGCTGAATATTGAAAATATAAAGAGAAACCCAAACTAGCGCTATCGTGCTAACAAAGGAAAATCCGAGTATAAGGACCAAAAAGATCAAAAAATGAAACAATCATATACATAGTAAGCAAAAAAAAGTGCGATAGTAACAATTCGGAAACAAACCGATATTCTGGGAAAATGTTCACACACTAGCTCTGAGAAAACAAGAAATTTACTCTAAAACTCACAACGAACAACAAGTCACCGAATAACAACGTGCAACGGGCATATCTTAAAACATAACAAGTGACAAATTAAGGCATACCTCATAAATTACTTGCGACCTAGAATTGTAAAATTAACTAAGAAAATATTCAACCTTTGTCTTCAACAAGAAGTTTGGTGATAACGATAAAGGATTATGAAAAAACCTACGGCACAAATTATGGGCCTGTCACCTTACAATGGAAATACCAAACAACGAAACTAACAACTATAATCGCATTCTACTATTCGGAACATCTTACTGCAGAACTGGATCAACGCAACCAAACCAGACAATCACTCATCGTCAGAATCTTCCTCATCTTCATCACTATCTTCCTCCCCATTCTTCATATCTCCTGCTCCACCAGTCTCCTCCTCGTCATCACTATCATCTTCATCATCAGAGTCATCCTGGAAATAATCATTGACAAAAAATATACACTGATACTATCAGGCTCATCCTCATGATCAACCTCAAAAGAAAAAGAAAACTAATAAGAAACGATTGAAACATCACGCAACGACGCAATACAACGCCTAATAGCTAGCACTGGTTCGAACCTAATGCAGCAAGAAGCGAAAAAACCGACTTCCGCCACGTTAGGCTCATATAGTAAAAACTGAAAACTGCATTTCGTCAATATCGCAGACACTACTTGAGCTACTCTCACCACCACCTATCCCCCCCCCCATATATGTCTCTCACACACAGTTATACTACACTTCTAGTGAATTTGCATAACAAGTAATCATCAAGAATTGACACAATTACTCATTAAATCACTCACCTCTTCTCCATCTTCATTCTCCATAAGATCGTCGAAGAATCCTCCCTTATCCGCTTTTGCCTTCAACTTTTTACTCTCAGCGGAAACTGATGTCGACGTCATGAACGGGACCTGCAAGTAAGAGGAAAGTAATTAATGGAACACAAGGTCACCTTCAATATCACCGAATGAAAAGTTTTCAACCGTCACAAACCGCAGCTCCCTCATAGCTCCAACCACCAATAATAATTCATTAACAGTTTTATATTTGCACCCAAAAAGGAGGTCAGCAAAGTATAGTAAACTGTGTCACCTTTGCACAAATCTTCTCGTTGTCCCAGATCTTGATCGACTGTCCAATCAAGGACATTGTAATGATATACTAAACGAACACGATGAGATGAAATACAAATAAAAATCGAATACGAAAACTGTCAGTGTCTGACGCAAACATGACTTAATCAAACAACGGTGCCGAATAATTAGAGTAGATCAACACCGTTCCATAATTTCATGCTCTACGATACTACGGTAGCCCGTGAAGGAGTGAAGTCTTCTCTTTGCTAATACAAGTATTCCATACTATTTTCTTTTATTACAGTTTGCTAGTTAGTTTGTTTGTTAATACATATTTGTCTTTAGAATATCAAAGTACCTTATTGTCACACGTAAGAGCCATCAGATCCACGCCTCCATCATGCGCTCCAGGTTTCGGAAGACGGTGGTTGGGATCCACATGCAAGAGTCTGCAAAAAAGCAGATCATTATATGAGCGTCAGGAAAATATCGCTGATAGTCGCACATGGATAAAGCACATGTGATCAATTAATTACATACGTATAACGAATAACGGTGTGACTATGACACAACTTAAAAACTTCACAAAACAAAACAATACTACTCTTACTCTACTCCAGAGGCCATATTCACCACTACGTTTCCAATGGGGAATTCTCCGTCTCTTTCTCTGCGTGTCTCACATTAGAATGCTATTTTCTGTCCCCAGGGAATATTTCCCCGAGGAAATTGGAGTGGTGAATATGGCCTCTGATATACACGGCGATAAAAGGAACAGCTCTGAATGTGAGTACTCAGTACTGAAATCATACTATTAAGTTACCTGAGCCCTTCCTCTTGTGAAGATGCAGCCAAGATGAGACCTTTCCTCAGCTGCACCATGTTATCAACACTGAGCAGTTCTGTTTCAATCCTTTCCGCAATATTACCTAAACACATAAATGCAGTCTGACAGGCAAGAAAAATAATCATGAGTACGGTAGTAGTATTATGCGCCTTACAGTTGTAAGACTTGGGGAGGCCTTACAACAAAAATATTTCGTGCTATCCCCCCAAGTTAGACGTGGGCAGGTCTCACTTGGTCATCCTTACTTATATTCCCTTTGATATTATGTTACTGTTAGTTGAATCTCTGACTGTTATATTGTTATGCAGTTATGCTTAAATTGATAATATTGTTGCTTGTTGTTGTTGATACATCGTTATTTTATTAATTTGTACTTTACTTCTCATTATTATTTGCAGTTTATTGGTACTTCTATTGATTTCCGCCCATATGGGTGTGTGCTTATGCTAATAAATGTTGAAATGTTAATGAGAATGAAATACCGTGTCTCGCGTGCTCGCGTCTGAAATACACGGCGCGACCTCAATCAACCCTCCAGACCTCATTTCTTGTGCGCAACAAGGATTAACTAGAAGTAAACTAAAGACAAAGCAAATGAAAAAGACAATTAAATAAAGAGAGCCCACCGTACTCTCCCGTGTTGAACACTTCGATCATTCCATCTCCGCCTCCAACGTACACAAACCTAAACAACAAATACAGAATCAGTATACTCAAGTTTACAAACTACGCCCGAAACTACATAAACAAATAAGTAAACTATAAGCCTTTCTTCGCCTTAATATGCCTTCCATTGTTACATCTGAATAAACCGATTTACGCACGACGGTTAATTAACGACGAAGTGTGTCCAGAAACCGGCGTAGTAAATCTATGCCGTGGAAAAACATCAGCTCAACATGCCAAACCCAACACCTACTTCGAGTTAGACGTGATCGATGCCAGTTCTGAGTGCATCATCTCACTCTGAACTTTCAATTTTCCCTTTCGTACCTAAAAGGAATATTCAGAAGCAGACGACCCGAGAACAACCATCAAAATAGACGAACGTCTCAACAATCCCGTTACCAAGATCCCATATGGAATAATTAATTCGGTAATTCTGAATTCGCATAAATGGGACAAAACAGAAAATAAAGAAAACATATACACATATAAACTCACATCATAAGCAGCGAGGGTTCCGTCGGAAGACGCCGCCAGAAGGGTGTTTCCTTCTGATCGCAATGCGTTCACCATCTAAGAGAGACAACATTTAAAGCGAAATACCGGCCGGTTATTGAAATGCATCGTGGACAATCGAATTCTTACTTATGCTAGTTTACTCGATTTCAGCTCGATTTTTTATTCTAATTTATGTTCATTTGCATAAGCTGCATTAAGAATGCTCAATGCTGGTGTATTCGATGTGTTTCAAAAAACGGCCAGTATTTCGCTTTAAATCTGGGGCTCTGACTGGAAGACCTACTCCCACTTTGTAAGACTAGGATAAAAAAACTAAGAGCAAGTGCTTTTTATGGTATATTCAGCGTGCAAACGCACAATATTAACAAAACAATCGACGACCAAAACATAGAAATAAGACTCACGTCTTCCAGGTCATTAAACTTGTGGATGCTGGGATCCTTTGCGCGCATATCCCACGTTTTCACCTAAACATAATCAGTATACAGACACATTCCATTTCAGACATATGGCTCGTACCATTCTAGCCCTATTGCCCTATGCCACTACGCACCTACTAGAGGCGACCACAAAGTAATAAAAACCTAGAGTTTAATGCTTGACAACTCACCTCTCCCGATTCATCTCCCGTCACAATCTGTTCTCCTTTGACAATCAATGGGGCATGAGTGATACTGCACGGCTTGTCGTCGTGCGCTTCGATTATGCAACGAGTTCTAAAACGTAAACTAGTTATTCACCCAGGATCCTTTCAAATGCAAAAAGGAAAGAATACGGGTTGTCAATTGTAAGACAAGCTATATTTACTTGTAAAATGGCACAAACCTCTGGGCAGTATTCGCATCAATCACACAAAGAGCTCGATTCTCGGAAAGACTGTAAACCGATGATCCGTCCTTGTTCCACAATAACTTGCGCACACAACGCTTCAACTTATACGACGAGGACGACTGAAAGAGGGACTCTAGGGTTGCGGCCAGCGAACGAGGTCTTGTTCTTTATACAAAAAGAACAACAACTTTACGAACCTATTCCATCCACAGCGATTGAACCGAGCAATCCAGACGTACATATATCAGTATGAATCTATGAACAACGGCTAATGCTCTGCCATCAAGTCCAGGTATAAAGAATACGCCTTACTGTTAGGCCACAAAGACCATAAATAAGAACTTGTCACTGAAGATAACCCACTTGAATATGCTGCTCCTCCGGTTCAATCGAACAAAACTTGATGAGTCCGTCGATTTGTCCAAGAGCGATAATGGATGGATCGTTTGGATGGGGATCGAGGGCAGTGGGGACTGTCGAAAAGTCCTCACACCACACCTCCATACTAATCCTAGAATCGTATGTAAATATACACACAAAAACATGCATAAACGGAGCGAACCAGGAATAAAACACTGACACTAATGTACCGTGATGTCAATAATCGAGCTAAACCAAACATACGATACAAAAAACGAACCACAATCCTATAAAAAAGGAAAGATATTTGGCTGGGTAAAAAATAACCCAGAAAGATGATCAGGGAAGAAAATATAGATAAAGTGACTTTATTGTTGAACATAACAGATCCCGCAAAATAACGCATAATGCGGAGGCAACCTGTAGAGCAAAGGCCAAGTGAAACGTTTTTGAGATGCATTGAATAAGATCATACATAAGCAGTAAAGGCGCAAAGATCATATCATAAAACTTCAGCAAAAAAAAAGAAAGATAGAAAGATTGAAACCTGTACTATATACAGCAAATATAAACGCATAATAAACCATGCACGTGACATAAAAAGTAAATTAAATATACCAAATTTGAAAATCACTAGGCGCGAATTTAAACAAAAAACTTGATAATAAAAAAGAACAAAGCAATTAATCATCAAATACAGTCACATTTCTTAGTTCAACAAACATACAGTACTATGGCATTCGAGTTAGGCAAAATACGAAATAAACAGTTCGAGTTCAACAACCTCTCACCCTATCAACTCGAACAGAATTATACAAGTGTCGGACTACTTTGCGGTGCAATTTCAATAAGCCGAACTACCGTAGTCAAAATAGTGCCGAATACAGAAGAGTACAGAGTACCGTACTATAAAGTAAAATAAGAACACCAACTCGTCCTAATCCTCATCCGAGTCACTCAACACAACTCGTCTCTTCTTGGGAGCCTGTACACGCACTCTCTCCTCCTCCTCTTTCTCTACTTCCTCCATTTCCTGACCGTCAGATTCCCCATCTCTTTTCCTTTCTTCTGTCGCCTCGTGCTCATCTTCTTCATCGTCCATTAAGATTCTCTTCCTCTTCGAAGGAGCCACAGGTGCTTCAGGCGAGTTACTCTCACTGCGCACGCTATCACGCTCCTCAGAAAGGGTATGGGTCGTTGAGAAGTCGTTCTAAATGCGTACGTTTATACGACATAGTCTCATATGGTTGTCATTGGTCAAACATGAACAACAATATCAAAGCCGCATAAAACGTCCAGTTTTGAAACTTATGGTAGACTCTGTATTCCGATCTAGATCTAGTGTATTAACTGCCCGACTAATCACGTACTCGCTGCTTGACTGATTATTACGTAGTAATTTGCCTACATCACGTACATCTCCCTCACCCAAATAGGTTTCAAAAACTCGCCGTTATTTCGCTTTAAATCTTTATGAAAACTCAAATTAAAAACTGACCATGTCCCACTTCTTCTTAGTCTCCCTTTTCTTCATTTCTCCAGCGACCGGTCTCCCTTTCTTCTTACTGGCGGTGTTCTTGTCTCCGGGAACACTCAACTCTGTCAGGTCCGTGTTTCCTTCCTTTCCTTCCTCTGACAACACCAATGGTGGTAGCTGAAGTCAATTACAGTGAACCACAACTGAATACCACAAAAGAAAGTAGCAAGCGCGAGGCAACAGACAACTCCCATAGCCATATAGGTATTTAGGTTATTTAGGTACCATATGGCATATGACACCGGAAAACTATGTTAAATGTTCGCCAATTGCAGGCAATTATACTCCAAAATATACTGCGAGGAAGCTAGTTAGGCCACTTAAACAACTCAAACCACAAGCATTCTAGAAAATAAACCAGACATCGACAACAATAAAAACTAGCCAAACGCAAACCTCGTCATCATCTTGGTCTACTCTATCAAGTGGAGCAGTTTCTTTATCCATATCCACTCCATCTTCGTCTTCACTCGAATACACATCCGATCTGAACACCAAAAATAAAAATAAACAAATGACAACAATCAAGTAAAACTTGCAATTGCATCTTACTACACAGAACCACTGGATCTGACCTGTCACGTAACGGCGGTGAAAACATTGATTCATATCCTTAAAGTAACATTCAAGAGACATCAACTACCGTCAAATACTTACTATGAGAAGAGCAACTGTCGTCAAGCACTTACTGTTCTTCTTCTTCTTCGTCTGTGGTCTCTCCTCTTTCCTCCTCCCCTTCGTCGTCTCGATCACTGCCCTCTCCAATATCATTCTTCTCCTTCTCTCCCTCCTCTTCTACCACTCTCTTTTTCTGTGCTCTCTTCTTCGGTTCTCTTGCCCGTATCTCTGCTCCCAATTCTCTCAACTTTTCCTCCACCGCCTTTCGAGGTCTTTTTTCGGAGAGCCGGATGCGTACATAGTTAACAACATCGGCTAAAGATAATATAACGATAATATATGACTAATTTGCATATAATATTACGAAAACAACAGAAGTGGATCGCGGCGACGACCCGAGAGCGCGCCTGGTATAAATATAATAGCCCACTGTAACAACGACGTCGTCACACAGTACGGTATTTCTAAGTTCTGGAAAAGGAACCAACACCCACCATTGGTCTCTCCGGCTTCTTTTTCTTCTTTATACTGATCATACAGGGCATTCAGCTCATTCATAAGATCCTCGTTCCATGGTCCTTGCTTCGCACTATAAATTCGCTTATTATTAAACTTATAAGAAAGAATCCGAAATCCGAAAAAAACTCGGCTTGTTTCAGAAGCAAGAAGACATGCACAGCACATTTAGATTGCCATAAAAAACTGATTCTAGCCCAAAATATGAATATCTATGTTACTCTAATTCCTAATTATGAATCCAAAGAACTAGCTGCCGATTTCCAAAAAATGATGATTGATATGTAAACCAAGAAAAAGGATATATGAGAAGTCGTATAGTTCCCTGGTAAGTACACAGGTAAAGATTCTATACAATTCAGATAAATGTACAACACGTAGAACAAACCCCTTGCGTCGCCCTCCCTCACAAACAACGCCTAGGTAGCTGATCTCTTTGATTATCTTCGCTCTTGAGAACTGCTTCTTGTGAGACACCATAAGGCCATCTTGAATGAAGTTGACCATATCACCTAAATTTAAATATATTTGTGAACATGAATGAAAAGGTTACTTGTTCTTGTTATTTCAAAATGAGAGAGTAGAGAACAACAGAACGTTTAGTATGGAAAAAGAACTTCAGCGACTTCAGCCCGAATGACGCAAATAGAAATACATGTAGAAATTTAAGAAAACGGTGATTAATGATTATGCGAAACAATGTGAGTGGGGGTTTCCATGTACGCCAAAAACAACTGTGCGTTCCCTTCCAAGTATAGAAAAATTTGCCGTATTTTCCCTGAATTGAATATTTGACGACATATAAATTAATAGATGGGTCTCGCGAAGGCGTAAAATACGGTAAATTTGTCCGGATACTTGGAAACCCCATAACAGCACAGAAAGAGACGAATAAAAAGCGTTGGGAAATTGGGAAATCATAGAACATACAGTTCCTCTGTCCCTGCTCGTCCATTTCATTCCATTTCGCAATCAGGTCTCTTGTCGCGAATAATGGAAACTCGCGTAACGAACTGAATCAATGTCGGAATTAATGATCGACAAGCTAAATGGAAATTTGGGGTAAATGATCTTCCACTCCTCAGTAACTAGTAACTAATACATAACCATTGGTTCAACTCCATTGTGTACATACATGTTAGGCAGGTCAGCGTAACTCCGTGATATGTAAACAAATATCGCTCAGGGCACGGTTATACGGTACCGTAACACAAGTGAAACCTACGGCTTGGCCACTCTTGCTCCCAGAGAATCCAACGACAGCTCCTTCAACTTTCTGTAGATCTGCCGTCTCGTACGAGAACTCGTCAGATTATGCTCAATGAAATCGAGCA
The DNA here is from genome assembly GCA_036852015.1 of Pelodera strongyloides. Classification (NCBI taxonomy): domain Eukaryota; kingdom Metazoa; phylum Nematoda; class Chromadorea; order Rhabditida; family Rhabditidae; genus Pelodera; species Pelodera strongyloides. The sequence goes on from JAANDG010000472.1 coordinate 104,345, forward strand.
CATCGAGGCCTGGAAAACAGACTATGTTAACAAAGCAGTGCTTGATTCAATCCACGTTACAACAAACAAGTCCCACGATAAACATGGTGCGTTGTGCTCTTTCTAGTTTTCACTAACGGTTTACGTTTAATGCCGCAAAGAATAGATCAGCGTCTAGTAGAGCTAGGAAAGCTATGTGAGTCAGCGGTCTAATGCCTGTCATACCGCATACATGTAATGAAAAGACGGCCAAGTTACAAGAAAGCTGATTAGCTAATTGTAAGTAAAATCCCACACTACCTTCAGGACGTTTATCGAGGTCCCTGTAGTCTTTGTACAGGGCAGATAACTCATCTTCTAAATCTTCAGGCCAAGTACCTGCACCCTTTTGACCAGCTACCCTGTCTCTGTAACATAATTTATTTTAGATATATTTAATGGAAATACGGTTCAATTCAATAAATACTACACAGAACGTTGACTACATACATAATGCTAAGAATAACAGACAACGTGCACAGGACTTTGCAACCACGAACCACATAAAAACTAAATCGAAAATCGCACGACTTCATGCATACATGTAACATTCATTCCCTTACTCGTATGTTCCATAACCGTGATCGATTTCGTAGCATTCCTTCGGACCCTTCAGGAATAGACACTCGGGCACGAGCCTGTTTCCTAGTTGAGCATAGCAGGCAAAGAACCTAAACAAATAGTTTGTCCTTTTGGCAGTAAACTCAACCACCAAAGCAACTAACAAAAGTAGTTAACCTTAGTGTCTAGCATTTCATAAGACGGTATGCCACTGGAAAACAACTTACTTTTTGAGAAAATGATATCCAAATGTGTAGAGTTCATAGAACGGACTGATCTTTCGTTTTTCTGGAGTTAGATGATCGAAAAACTCCTTGACTTGCATTAGGATGCGGAACAAGGAAAACTAAAAAACTAAATCATTGGAATTCGATTATGAGGATAGATAAACTGAATAGATGTTTGACTTTGAGCATAGGCGCAAAGGTAAACTAAATTACGTGAAATTAGTACGATAAACATAATAAAGCCATTGCTTTAAGCACAGTACCTTCTGCGCACAAATTTCAAAACCTTTGGCTAAAAGCTAGAAACATGGTAAAGAGAAGGGAAATAAAAAAATACCACAATTAGTCTCACCTGGTACAATCTGCTTGGCTCTTTCATATCAAAAACAACTCGATGCATCATTTTCACAAGAGCCTTGTTCAACAACGCAGAATTTTGCTTCCAGTCTGCCAGCAAGAAAACGTACCTAAATTGCATACAGTTGCATACATACATAATTTCGGAATTGGCTCGAATAAATATTAAGTAACCATTTGATATACTGTAAACAAGCATCGCTGGTTTTGCTTCGGCGTGGCAGGAGAAAGGAGTAAGAAACAAACAATGCAGCCTACCATTTCAGAACGGCAGCTCTCGCATACTTGATCACATATTCGCCAAAATTGAATTCGACTTCAGTTACTTCATACCGATCACTGAAAACGTGTCAACGTTGTCTAATCGAACCAGGTTCAATCGTTCGATTCATTATGCCAATCAATATGTCCTGGCATGAAAGTTATCCTAGTAACTATTATCGATAAAGTACCCATAATGACACGTGACACGTGGATAAAGATGAAAACGATGAGGCCGGGCCACACGCATAATAAAAAGAAAATTGAACTTTGCTTGGGTCCTTTGTTACAGAAAAAACCCTGATTTACAGGGAAAATCCGACTACTTAGCCCAATGGCAGTATCAACGCTATAAAACATTTAAACGGTAAAAGTGGACCAACTCTTGCTCCTCATCGTCTTCCTCGCTAGCAGAATCAGGTACGACCTCATTTTTTAAGGTGGCACTCATTTCAGCCAAGACTAATGACTTGGCAACCTGTAAAACGGTCGAATATACTAATACTAGAACCTCAAAGACGAAGACAAAGCATGACTACTTTTTACTGCTACCAAATGCTTGTAGTTAGTGTTAGATCTTGTAGTTACCAGTTACCACCTAATGGTTCTTTCATACCTTTCCCACTATGTTGACAAACCGTGCACAAACAAGTTGTCTTCACTATACTCACATCGTTATGGAAACATTCAGATATTCTACTAAATGGAAAGTTAAACAAAGAAAATAACCTACGTCACACAAATCAGTTTCAAAGATAGCTTTCAACTCCTGAAATTCTTCGTCAGCAGTCATCTCAGCTGTTCCGAAAACGCCGTCAGTCGGCCACAACTAAAAAACAACACAACGTTTAGTACGAACACATTCAGATGTAACGCTACGCATCTGATTGTAAGATTTTATTAGAGATTGTAAATAGGTTAAATGGTTGTTATCGAAGTGACGTACCCGGCGAGAGGAAAGCGAAAGTGATACGGTAGACTTAAAACATCAATTCCTTTCTACCAACCTCCCTTCCAGCGTGATACAAAGAGAGTCCTTCCCTCAGCTCTCCTTGACGCAAACACCGTTGAATCTTGAGCATAAGGAACTGTCTAAACGACAAAATACAGCATAACAATCTGTCCAAATAAATGAAAAATAATGCCAAGGCATTTGATTCGTACACCCATAAAAGTAGCATACAGATGTTTCTCTTATTTCTGGAACGAAACATTTTACTGTTTTTTGAGACATTTCACGACTTTACTTTGTTTTTGAAACATTTTACGTTTTTACTTTGTTTTTGAAACCTTTTACTCTGCGTTGGCTTTTGTGCGCATCTCCCTGATTTAATTATTATTATTATAAACTTGTGAAACAGAGGGATAAATGAATGCCAACAGAGTAACATACTGATGTTTTTGGTCATCCACATCCAGAAGGCAGTTCAATGGCGTCAGTGTCTCAAATGCAAATTCCTCGTTGTTCTAAAGAGAAAGAGCATATTTCGATATAAAGGACAGTAAACATTGAAAATTGCAAGCAAATAAGCGCTCAACAAGTTCACAACTAGTTTATTTTACAACATACCTCAACCACACTCCTCAAATCCTCTTCATATTCCTGCCACTTGAGCGCGACCTCTTCCTCGGAGAGCTTGTCGGCCTTTTTATTCGCCTCGTCAGCTGCATCTAAAAATATTAGAATCAGACATACGCAACATGAAGCAAACGAATAAACAAAATGAAGATAAATAGTTAAATGATTAAATACACGAAATCTGTAAACATAGCCCAAGGAGCCTTCGAGAGACTGATGAGAACCATTTCTTCCCCAAATAGGGCTTATTTATCCCCAGGGTAGTCTCCCATTCTAACGGTTAGTTGTCCAGTTCGGTCCGTTCGTCCAACTCACGACGATGGTCAGACCTCAAGAAATGAAATGAGCAATCAAAAGATACCAGTTATCTTCTTCTTCTTCTGGTTCCTCTTTCGCTCTTTCTTCAGAACACTCTTTAAAGAACCAGCCTTCGCATTCTTCTCCACCAGCCTCATATACACGTGTGTACACAGGACAACTTCACGCAGAAACTCTTTGGAAAGAGCACCGGGCTAAAACATAATATAATAATAGTAATAATAATAATATAGTGTATTGGTAGACAAAACAGCAACAAGGCAGAAAAGAGCAACGAAAGTAGACGGAATTAAGTCGACCAACAGGAGCCCAAAGATACGGCGCCTCACAACGCGCGTATACTGACAGGGACCAAAATGAGGCGTAAGGGTAATTCCTTGCAAACGAACAAAAGAATTACATATGGAACACAACGTCGAGAAGAAGCTTACTCAGGATGATATATGATAAAATTCTAAAGAAACTAATATGTGACAGCCGTTTCACACTTTTCTTTTCTTCTGAGGAAGCACGCCACAAAAGAAAGCGCAATACGATACTAACAATACTAGCATAAGCATAAACAACAGCAAGGCACAGTAATTAATGTCTTACAACAAAACGTCGCAGGAGATGAACTCCAAGATCTCTATATTCCTCGACTTGGAATAAATGATCACACACCGAGGCAGCTACGGACTTTTCTTCAACACTGCCCTTTTCGAAGAACACGCTGAGCCTGGAATATCGATCAATGTAAATCTTTAAAGGGTCAAGCCCACCGAAATAAACCTATATTTATTATCTTATTATATAAAGGAGAAGAGTTTGTCACGGGTTTGTTTTTATGTGCACAACGAAATCCCTTCATAAAGAAAATTCTTCGATCGAAAGAGCATACAAAATCTTTGCCGCTGGCGGGATTCGAACCCACAGCAGCACACAATCTCTCGATTCACAGTCCAACGCTCTACCTGTTGAGCTATGCCAGCTTATGGGAGGAGGATCTTATAGGAGATAGAAGAGCAATTGCAATAGCAAATTTGCAAATTTGCATGAAGTCCAGAACCATATTATACGTTTCCACATAAACGTAAATGAACATTTTTTTACGTTTGAAGAAATTCCGTTTTTTAAAATAGTGTAACAATCGGCCGAAGGCCGATTCCTCCAGTCGGAGAAGAGCCCGTAGGGCTCTTCGAACGGCTGGTTTGTTCATAATTCATAAAAAGAGTATTTATTAAAATATATACAGACTAAATATTATTCAGTTTTACCACGGGGAAGTTTTTCCGGTGAGCTTTCCTTACGGAAGGTACCGTAGAGCCGTCTTTGTTTAAAGGTGTATGCATTTTTTGTTCGTCTTGGTTTGCCTCGTTGTCTGCACTCTCATGTGCATGTGTCTTCTTAGGCTGGTGCCTCTTTATTCAGCATACCCTCTCGTGTTTCGACGCAGGACTAATATAAGCAAACAACTACGGTACTATGGGGAGGTTTTAACTGCCTTAAAAATGTTTTAATTTTCTTTCACCCAAGGCTTGTCTACGGTATCTTCCGTAAGGAAATCTCACCGGAAAAACTTCCCCATGGTAAAACTTAATACTATTTAGTTTGTATATACTATAATAATTACCCTTTTTATGAATTATGAACAAATAATAAATATAGGTTTATATCGGTGGGCCTGTCCCTTTAAGGGCGTTCCAGTTGGGAAAATCTGAGGAAATGTTCGGTTCCAGATTGAACTTTTCCGGCATACCGAAAAGCAGGATAGTCAGCTATGTATGTCTGTGGCCTCCCATTTTGGCACTATCCCTTAACTTTTCTTGCGTTTTCATCTTGAACCGAACTTTTCCAGGATTCTTCAAACTGTTCATTTTCTTTCAAACTTTCCTTTAACACACCTAACTCCTGAATACAAGACCACGTTAACGAGCACAACGGATATAGTGTCTTTCAAGAGATACGTAAACCAACGCCAACGCTTCAATAAAACGAATAGTATGCTCAAAAACTCACAAAATAACAAGTTGCCGATAAACACATAGTGCACGATGAGCTCTCGCCCCATGTTCCCGCGCCTTCTTCTTGTCAAGCGACAGGTTCTCCAGACTCTCATCGATGATACCGTGTACAAAGTGGACCCACTCTTGAGATACACAGTCCATGATCTAAGAAAGGGGCAAATGTTCAAAGGTGCGGAAATCAGCGGAAACGTAAATTCCCTTGGAGTTCCCATACGTACACGCCTCTTAACAAATGACTAAACATAAAACATTTTTTTTTATACAAACCTCACAACAAGCCAGTATAACAATAACATTAATAGAAAGCGTCACCGTTACCGGAAAGAAACAAAGAAAATAAGGGATTTGTTTGATGCAAAAAAAAACCAAGAACAATCGCCGTCTTAATCCCGAAATCAACAAACAATCAATATTGAAAATAACCCACCACTTCTTTGTGCTTGTTTGTAAGACGCACAAATTCTAAGACGAAGGCACAGAGCACAAGATAGTGAAGGTCATTGTGATTGGGAGACGCAGACGGTCTGCCGTTGAATGCCTTAAAATGACAGTTATGTAACCACGAATGCAAAACAACAATGAACAATCGGTTAAATCCAAAAACGAGCAAATTAAAGGGACGCGGTCACTGTTTTGACCCTTATATATACTTTGTGTTTTTATTAACTGAACAGTATGAAAAACATAGTGTTGGAAAAATTCCGACGAAAAACGCTGTTTTCAGCGAGAAATTCATTGATTAAAAATGTTGCGCCCGATCCAAGGTCCACAGTTAGCCATAAAAAACCAAATGTTATAATGCCCGCGAGGTATTCGACCGGTTAATTAGTGGAATAACGTTCGTCGAGTCATTATCAGCACGGCCGTATGCTGGACAATTACTAGGGTTACGGTGCGTATTGGTTTAAGGACAAACTTTTTCGTCATCATTTTACTCGATGTTGCCGCATTTCTTGCAGAATATTTTCCCAACATTACGCGTTATAAATTATGAAGATAATAAAAACACAAAGTATACATAAGGGCCAAAACAGTGACCGCGTCCCTTTAAACAAAATACAAACCTGGTGCTTACAACTGCGCATCATCCTTTGAAATCCAGACTCCAATAATTCCTCGACAGCTTTGAATATTAACATTCGTACTTCGTAGCTACTTTCATATTTAATGGTTTCTTCAACCACACGTCTGCAAAGTTTACATGTAAGTATGGCGCCAAAAATGTTGCTTGAAATCTTGAAAAATGAACAGTACAACACAAGAGAATAACTAGTGAATATAGCTACACAATGCGATCGTAAATTCATGGTAATAGAAAACTATGTGAGGAAACTAAGAAAATAGCCAACCTATTTCGCGGTGTTCTTTTCTTCGCTTTCCTGGATGCTTGGAAGTCAATGCTCGAAACAGCAGCCACTGGCCTAGACAAAGAAGTGAAAGAAGGGAAATGAAGCGAGTCGATTGAAAACAAATTAACAAAAACAATCACAATAGACAATACAGAATACAGAAATAACTAGAGTAAATACAAAACGATACAAAAAAAAACATACTTCGTGAGCAGCATTTCCACGTCCTCGTTAACAGCGTTTAATCCTTTCACCACGTAGTTTCCAGCAAACCTAGAGGTCAAACATAAAAAATATGTCATGCGTAAGTTTGAAATGGTCTTTCTAGCTTGGGCTTAGGCACCAAAAGAAATTACACGAATGATAAGTTCCACTCAAATAGATAAAATTGCCACAGACTATTTTATGTACTATGTACAACAAAAATAGCAACAAAAGTTGTTCAGTAAGCAAGAATATCAGAAATAATAATAACGTTGGTTAACAATCAATACAAAAAGAACGTCAACCAAAGGGAACCCTAAGACCCCGCGCTTCACAACGCGAAAGAACTTACTAGGGACCAAATATATAGCTGTGTGTTCTGAACCAAAAAATGAACTAAAAAAGGGTACCTGGAATGTCTGGCTGCCATCGCTTTCCTTCGCAATGCGTCCATTCGCTCTTGCTCATTCTCCACCACCTTAAACAAGTCACATCAATCGGAACGACCAGGGCAACCCAAATACTTTCAGCATGCAGAAATACAGTACCACCATCAGAATCAATTATAAAGATGTTACGCTGGAAATAAATAAGCTACTATCATATAAATCCGTTATAAACCATAAATAGAAAAAAAATACAATGCATACCTCTTTCAACGGGTCATGCCTTACTTTCTCGGCTTTCTCACTGAGACTGGCCACAACACGCTCCGGAGACTAAAACAAGGTTTTCTTGTTCAATTGAGAAGAAAAAGAAACACGTTAAAAAAACAGTACGAACAGTTGCATGATGCATTTAGCATTGTTCTATTTGGTGGCTCTGAGTATTAAGTATGTCAGCAAAACGCCAAACTGGCCAACCAAACTAGTATTCATTGAATAAATGGCCCACCTGCACTTTTAGTATCAAAGCGTAAATATCCAAAACTTGTAAGTGAAAATCCCTTTCGCGCGCTGAGCCGCCAATAACAGTAAGAACCTAAAACAATAATAAGCAAACCTTGAAATTGAACTTTGAACTCCCTTCCTCCCTTGAATAAAGGTGCACGCTCTTGAAGCGTAAAACAAATTTAAAATTTTAAATAATAAAAAGAACCACGAGATATCAAACATCAGACCTTTCAAACGTGTACTTACAATTACTCAAACAAAAACATCGGAGGATTCAGGATATACATTATCGGTAAATGAGAGATTGAGAGAACCAGTCTTGGTTAAATAGAAAGACCACACAAGTACCTGAGTAATACCCGATTCCAAAAATGCTTTGTAAACACGATCCATAATAATGCAATCCGAACCGGAAGCGTTGCCCTAGAAACATATTTTTTTATTTACAAGTAGGATACTAATAATAATGAAAAAAAAAAAAAAAAAAAAAAAAAAAAAAAAAAAATTTACACAAAAAAAAGAATAATGAACAATGTTCCTTAGGAAGTTAACACACTAAAAGGGGACCTATTGACCGAGCAAACGTTGTTCTCAAAATACACAACTCTCAATTCTTGTTTTCTGTATTGTGTCCGGAATACAGATCCAGAACATTAATGTCACAATGTCACAATTTCACTTTCTTTTTTTTCCATTTCAGAATAAAGTATTCAACATAATTAATAATAATATAATATATGAAGCTAAAAACCACCCCACATGTTCAATTCAAAGTCAGAAAATAAAAGAACTCAAAGCTCAACTTACTTTCCGATTTCCAACGAAGAAAACGTATCGTAGGAGGAGGAAAACTCTTTCAACCAAAAGTCTTTGTTCCGGCACGCGCTCTTCCCATTCCTAAGATACAGATACAAAAGAATACATACGATATATGCGTATAATAAAACACGTGCATAAATGGACGCCACCCCTCCATATGTATGGGGCTCACTTCTTTCCCAATTCCCAGAAGGGGAATGTCACCATTCAAATAATAATCCACCAAAACCAAAGCCTACAGAAATAGAGAACTGTATATTGTAGAGCTTCACGCCCACCCCACAAACCGGCTAAATCACTAACCGTTTCCAGAAAATAACAATCCAGTTTTTTTCGCAAAACCTTGAAAAATTCCACGTCTGCAAAGGCAACTTTGTTTCGCATTATGTTCGCCTCCAGGTTCCAATAGATCTGAACAATTTTTTTGAGAATAAAGTATGGACGCGCGACTCGGCGCTGGATCTCGTTGAGTGACCAGGCAGATTGATTTTTCAACGTGAAACAGGGTTTTATTCCGAGTACAAACCATTAACCAAGCGTCAATGTCTGCCAGTTTCTAGGTCATTCAAGGATGAACACGCTCGCTTGTACAGAAAACCGACGCAGAAAGGCTAGGAAGCACAAAATACGCAGTCTAATCAGATATTTTTTATCGATCTGAATAAAAACTTAGTATTAATTCGCTATATCGACTGACACTCAAGCAAGCTGTTAGGGAAATGACCTTGAAACGTATATCTAAACACTAGTTATTTCCTGTTCTGTTCCTAATTGGTCTATGTTGAGTCATTTACCACTTTAGTATATGAACTATTAGCATACGAACTAATCATTAGTTGAACTAATGAATATAACGTGCTAGGATTTGTACATAGCAGGTTCAGTGTGGGAGTCAATTGGTGAATTGACTACTGCACTTCGACAGTATGTTCAATAAAGACTTAGAGTCTTTCGCCGTGTTCTCCACACCACACTCTACACAGGCCGCAGCTACAACACAAACATTACAAGTAGCATGGCAGTACGTTTTCTTTGGACAGGGTCTAGTATGTAATGTATTGGAACCTGGGACTTGGGACAAGAATCATACTTGGAACATTAAGTTAATAAGTTACGCAACCTTGTGACAACAATGATGAACGGCCTCGCAAACAATAAAAACCATACCTGCCACTGCTCCATATCGGCTGGATTTTTGCCTCCCATACTAATCATTGTCGGCTGACAAAGATTCGCCATCAACCTAAAATGATAGAATATCTAACCGTCAAAACGAGTTTTATTGAGCGAGGGTTGGTTGCAAAGATGTCAAACCTTTGAGGAGAGTCATTCCAAACGCTCAATAGTTCACTACAATCCACTAGAACACCATACCCTATTGAAGAAGTAGTCTCAGTTGAAACTTTCACCTGATGCACACGTCAAACATTTGTTCATCGTCCACTGTCTTCACGAGAGGCACAAGATCGTTTTCCACAATGTTTCTTTCTCCACACAATCTCTTAGCAGTGAATAATCTATCATCACTACGAATGAAGCGTATGAGATCCCGTAGAGTATCTAAATTCAAGTATCAAATAGGCAGCTGCAACGGAGCAGCACCCGCGAAACGTATATAAAAACTGGTTTACCGTAGCAGTCGGGTTCGGGTATGTAAATATTGTCTTCATAATATCCTAATGCACTGATCGTCCCTTGAATGACAGTCACTGAGTTCATTACCTAAAACGAACAATTTACTCTAAGAGCACTAAAGCAGACAACGGTGCTATTGGCACCCAAACAAGAACACGCTTTTTGAACAAAGTGTTTTGGTGGTACAATAACCGGTTGGTTATTTAGTTAGGAAAGCTTTATGGTTACGTATAAACGCGATGGAGATAAACACTACATAGGAAACGGAAAACACCAAAAAAACACGGAACATGCACCAAAAAAACACGGATCATGATCATCGAAAAACCCGAGCATGATCCGTGTTTTTTTGGAGCATGTTCCGGGTTTTTCGATGGAGCATGTTCCGGGTTTATTCCCACAAACACCAAATGCAAAAAAACCCAAAACAGAATGAATACAGAACAAGATCAAAATTTGCATTGAGGAGGCGGGGCCCATGGCTATGCGTTCGTGATCTTTTTCGAACGCGCGTGTTTTAGTGAAAAATCAAATCCACGTTACCGTAAGCTAAGCAGTGTTTTACTCTAATTTGAATAAAACAACCGTAGAATGAGTGTGTGCACGTAATGTTTATTTCATTCAGATACATACAATATAGCATTAGCGTATATATTGAGCAATGAGACTTTCAGTGTATGAATGTAACGTCAACATTTCAATAAATGTAAACAGTGTTGCCAGCTTAGAAGATGTGCAGAAACGAGGAGGCAGATTGGCTTGCAAAATTACGAGCCAATACAATTCCGCCCGCACTTTGCGCGCCACAAGTCTGCTAAAAGTTGTCAGCCCTGTTAAAGCGTGTAAGACATACGAGACAATATGTGATAGTAATTATTATTCTTATATTATCTTTATATTTCACAATTAGTTTATAGTCACATATTGGCTCGTAGTCTCAATATTTCCATCAACACACGAGTAACCTATGTTCCTCTCCGACCCAAAGTGCCGACCCAACTAAAGCGAAGTCCGACTCTGGGCGGTCCTAGTTTCCGCCCCGGGTCGAAAAATTTGAAAAAGGCGTGGGAGTTGGGTCGGCAAAACCACTGTTTGGAGTCAGAGTTGGGTCGGCACCACCACGGTTTGGAGTCGGCACCACCGTAATTTGTACAGAAGCGTAGCCCGTAAATTACACTACATAACGGGAGGAAATGTTTATTGCGAATAATACATACACAGTATATGACTAAACATTCAAATTTGACGGAGTTTTAGCGAATCTTCCATTGTCCAGTATTAGTATCAGGCCGCAGAATGCATCTTTGATGTTGTGAACTTCCATGGAGCTTGCCACCAGTGTCTAAATGTATTAAATTAAATAGTAAATGAAAGTATAATACTTCTGCGTCATTCTGCGAAGATTACAAATCATTAGTAACATATACTTC